>NW_026844098.1:1339180-1432007 GCF_029531705.1 Pantherophis guttatus | reverse complement strand
TCTGATGAGACCTAGATGTCACGGAAGGACAGCCATATGGAAAACATCTGAGTGACCTCACTGTGAATGACATAAGGACATATGTTACAAAGAGTTACTTAATCCAATAAATTTACCCAAGGACAGCAGTAAATTTCCCATTAGTAACTACAAGCATTTAAAGAAAGATTGTCTAAGCTAAAATAATCTTATAAACTAAAAATAATATTTACTAATGGTTTAGTAATTAGGAAGTGTGTCAATTATCATATGACAGGTGTGTGTTAGCCATATATGGAGAATGTATGATCTCATGTTAACCATATATGGAAAATGCATGATCTCACCGAATTCTTTGTCTTAGAAATGTATAAAAAACGGTTGTATCCTTGTTCAAAGCTTCAGGTACAAATCTGGCTCTGAACCTTGCGCAATAAAACTGTCTCTGGCTGACCCGGAATGTTGTTTGGTCCCTCTATTCTACAACACTATAGGGCAGTGATGGCTAACCGTTTTGCCATCGCGTGCCAAAAGTGGGAGGGGAGCGCGGGGGGTCGAGCGCGCGCATGCCCACATCCATAATTCAATGCGTCCCACCCCCCATGCATGCACGCATGACCCCCACCCCGCGTTCCCCTCGCTTTTGGCATGTGATGGCACAGTGGGCCCTGTAGCCCTTTTTTTTGCCCTCCCCAGGCTCCAGGAGCTTTCTAGGAGCCTGGGGAGGGCAAAAACAGCCTTCCCCCACCCACCCTCCCACCCGGACGCCAGAATCGGCCCATTTCCCGACTTCTGGTGGGCCCAAAAGGCCCGAAAATCAGCTGGTCGTGCACGCATGCACGCTGGCAGCTCAGCTAGGGCTACGCTTGCGTGCCCACAGATATGCCATAGGTTTGCCATCACAGTTATAGGGGTCTCCTGCTTGAGCAGGGGGTTGGACTAGAAGACCTCCAAGATTCCTTCCAACTCTGTTATTTATTTATTTATTTTTATTTGATTTATATGCCGCCCTTCTCCGGAGACTCAGGGTGGCTTACAATGCGTTAAGCAATAGCCTCCATACTTTTGTATATTTTATACAAAGTCAGTTTATTGCCCCCACAATCCGGGTCCTCATTTAACCTACCTTAGAAAGGATGGAAGGCTGAGTCAACTTGAGCCCGGTGAGATTTGAACTTGCAGTAATTGCAGGCAGCTGATGTTAATAACAGTGCTTTAGTCTGCTGCGCCACCAGGGCTCTTGGTTATTCTGTATACACAAAACACACTGACCCCCCAATAGTGATTCTTATGTTTACCGTTTAGGGAATGTTAAACATTTAGTGTGAACTCTCTCTGGGTGGTTTTAAAACCACAGTTTAAATCCAGCCAATTGTGACTTATTCCATTAACCTTGGTTAAGCACAGACTGCTCAGTATATTCTTTCGTTCTCTCCATTGAAGTTTCCCTTTCTTTCTACGTAGCTCCTTCTGGTTCTCTCTGTCCTCCGTTTGCATTTACATCGGCAACGGAATGAAACATTGAGTTTCGCCGAGGTTCGTTTGAAGGAATCACAAAGCACGTTGTTTGTTTTTGCTGCCACCCAGCATAAGGCCGCTGTATGTTCCCACCTGAAACCTGGTACGTTCAGTACTAGGACAAATCCTTAAATGGGAACCAGAAGCAGCAACTTTGGTTAATGATTGTATTCGTTGTAATGAGTTTTGTTCTCGGATTTCAGGATGTTGGGCTCTTGCGGTGCTGTGATGGAATTCACCGTCAAACTAAGGCATGTTGGTTTTATTCAGGGTTTAGAACAAGAGGTGTCTCCAACCTTGGCAACTCTAAGATTTGTGGGCTTCAACTCCCAGAATTCCCCAGCCAGTCATTGAAGGGCAATGGTAAATATCTTAGAAGACTGAGTAACAGAGCTGAAAGGAGGTCTTCTAACCCAACCCCTTTCCTCCTCCTCTTCCTTTTCTTCCTCCTCCTCCTCCTCCTCCTCTTCTTCTTCTTTTCTTCTTCTTCTTCTCCTCCTCCTCCTCCTCCTTCTCTTCTTCTTCTTCTTCTTCTTCGTCTTCGTCTTCTTCTTCCTCCTCTCCTCCTCCTCTTCTCCTCCTCTTCTTCTTCTTCCTCTCTCTTCTCCTCTTCCTCCTCTTCTTCCTCTCTCCTCCTCCTTCTCTTCTTTCTCCTCTTCCTCCTCTTCTTCTTCCTCTTCTCCTCCTCCTCCTTCTCTTCTTTCTCCTCTTCTCTTCTTCTTCTTCTTTCCTCTTCTCCTCCTCCTCCTCCTCCTCCTCCTCCCTCCTTCTTCTTCTTCTTCTTCTCTCCTCCTCCTCCTTCCTCCTCTTCTTCTTCTTTTCTTCTTCTTCTTCCTCTTCTCCTCCTCCTCCTCCTTCTCTTCTTCTTCTTCTTCTCTTCTTCTTCTTCTTCCTCTCCTCCTCCTCCTCCTCCTCTTCTCTTCTCTTCTTCCTCTCCTCCTCTTGCTCAAACAGGAGACCCTACCGACATCATTCTGGCTGTCCTACTTTAACAGCACTTAGTCCACTGCGCCATCAAGGCTCATTAGAAGTTAGGTGGTTTCAATCCGCAGCTGCAGTCAGGAGATGGTCAAGAGGCAGTCAAACAGCAAAAAGTGAAAAGGGGGGGAAAAAAAAGATTGCCTCTTAGCTGGCTCAGATAGTTATTGATCTCTGGCAGTCCCTTCTCAGTAATGGAAGATTTTAGGACATTTAGTGCATGCAGGGCCCTCTGGGAGATGTTTGGATCAGATCCCATACAGCTTGGGTTAACCACCAGGTATTTTAGGATTTTAATCATGGTGATGCGAATAGATGGGCTACAGTCATTGTTTGCATAGGATGGTCCCTGCTACGTGGGATCAATTCAGTGCTGGGTTTCACTTACCTTTTCTACCAGTTTGCTCCTGTACGCGCGCCAGGAGGCTCCGCCCACAGGTGGGCGGGTGGAGTCTCCCGCCGTCGCTACTACCGGTTCGCCCAAACTGGGGCGAACCGGTAGCAACCCACCACTGGAGCGATCAGAACAGAGCGGTGTTTCTCAATGATGCTGAACTTGAAGATGTGTGGAATTCAATTCCCAGAATTCCGGGAGTTAAAATCCATGCATCTTCAAGTTGCCAACATTGAGAAATATTATACTACATAATTTTGTATTTTACACAATTTTGTATTTATTTATTTTGTCATGTTCATGTAGTGTGTATTGGAAGTGGTGACTTTTCGAGATGCAATGAAATTTCATTTCAATGTACACCGATCAGTGTATATTCAAGGTGTCAATAAATGTATTATTCTATTCTATTCTATTCTATTCTATTCTATTCTATTCTATTCTATTCTATTCCATTCCATTCCATTCCATTCCATTCCATTCCATTCCATTCCCTATTTATTCTATTCTATTCTATTCTATTCTATTCCATTCCATTCCATTCCATTCCATTCCATTCCATTTATTCTATTCTATTCTATTCATTCCATTCCATTCCATTCCATATTTATTCTATTCTATTCTATTCTATTCTATTCTATTCTATTCTATTCTATTCTATTCTATTTATTCCATTCTATTCTATTCCATTCCATTCCATTCCATTCCATTCCATATTTATTCTATTCTATTCTATTCTATTCTATTCTATTCTATTCTATTCTATTCTATTCTATTCTATTCTATTCCATTCCATTCCATTCCATAGAATAGAATAGAATAGAATAAATAGAATAGAATAGAATAGAATAGAATAGAATAGAATAGAACAGCACCAAGGACCCCACAAATCTATAAATAAATATTCGGAATTAAAACTCACGTGTTTAACGCGATTAAGTTTAAAGCAGAATAAACTAAAGAGTAAGTTCAGGACCGGAGAGGAAAGACTTCAAATTGCTCACGGTCAGGCCGTTTGTATCTACTCAACGGGGAAATTTAATCAAGATAGCAGTTCTTTTCTGAATGTTGTAAGCTCCAAAAAGTCATTGTCACGCTAAAACGGTGTGAGTTGTATAGGCTGTGGATGACTCCTCAATGGGGAAAGTTTATGAAATACGGGCGTTCTCCCAGGATCTGATTTCAATCGGTCGCCGTCATGTTCCAAATTGCTCACGCTCAGGCTGTTGGTGTCTACTCCAGGTGGGAGACTGATTCCATATAGGCGTTCACCAAAGGCCTGAAGTTAAATTCACACTAAGCCTGTTGTCATGCTCAGGGCATTTGAGCTGCATCCAGATGTGGTAAATCAGAGCCCATTTACTTCTGAGTCACGTGATCCACCAACACAAGGCATCCCTGCCCATGGGAACCACATGCATACACATATATATCTATAGGATCTAGTTTCACTTTTGCTCCTAATGTTGGCCCAGATTTGTATGTTTCATGACCTTGTTTACCTACGGAGAGTCTGAAGTCATCCAGGTCATAGTTGTCTCAAAGGTGCTTTTTTCCAAAAGGCAACGGGACTCTGTTTTTGGGAGAGGGAGGAGGAGGATGAGAGGAAGACGAAGAGGAAGACGAAGAAGAGGAAGAGGAGGAAGAAGAGGAGGAGGAGGAGGAGGAGAAGAGGAAGAAGAAGAAGAGGAGGAGGAGAGGAAGAAGAGGAAGAAGAGGAGGAGAAGAGGAAGAAGAAGAAGAGGAGGAGGAGGAGACGAAGAAGAGGAAGAAGAGGAAGAGGAAGAGGAAGAGGAGGAGGAGAGGAAGAAGAAGAAGAGGAGGAGGAGAGGAAGAAGAAGAGGAGGAGGAGGAGGAGGAGGAGAGGAAGAAGAAGAAGAGGAGGAGGAGAGGAAGAAGAGGAAGAAGAGGAGGAGAAGAGGAAGAAGAAGAGGAAGAAGAGGAAGAAGAAGAGGAGGAGGAGAGGAAGAAGAGGAAGAAGAGGAGAAGAGGAAGAAGAAGAGGAAGAAGAGGAAGAGGAAGAGGAGGAGGAGAGGAAGAAGAAGAAGAGGCGGAGGAGAGGAAGAAGAAGAGGAGGAGGAGGAGGAGGAGGAGAGGAAGAAGAAGAAGAGGAGGAGGAGAGGAAGAAGAGGAAGAAGAGGAGGAGAAGAGGAAGAAGAAGAGGAAGAAGAGGAAGAGGAGGAGGAGAGGAAGAAGAAGAAGAGGAGGAGGAGAGGAAGAAGAAGAGGAGGAGGAGGAGGAGGAGGAGGAGGAGGAGAGGAAGAGGAAGAGGAGGAGGAGAGGAAGAAGAGGAAGAAGAGGAGGAGAAGAGGAAGAAGAAGAGGAAGAAGAGGAAGAGGAGGAGGAGGTGATGGTGATGCAGGGTTTCCTGCCTAAGCAGGGGGTTGGACTAGAAGACCTTCAAGGTCTCTTCCAACTCTGTTATTCTATTCTATTCTATTCCATTCCATTCTACCTATTCTATTTTATTCTGTTCTGTTCTATTCTATTCTATTCTATTCTATTCTATTCTATTCTATTCTATTCTATTCTATTCTATTCTATTCTATCCTATCCTATCCTATCCTATCCTATCCCTATCCCTATCCTCCATCCTCCATCCTCCATCCTCCATCCTCCATCCTCCATCCTACTTCTAATTCTATTCTATTCTATTCTATTCTATTCTATTCTATTCTATTCTATTCTATTCCAAAGGAAAAGCAGCCGCAGCAAAGGAGGAATTATGTTGCATGTCAAAGATGCTTGGAAATTCAAGAGAGTGAATTGGGCAGTGAGGTTGGGAGCACCAGATTGAAATCAAATAAAAGAAATTTTAAGTAGCCTTGTTATGCTTTTAAGCCAGGGAACCCTACCACAAAAATACAGGTCGACCTCGATACAGGTACCACAGTTCATTTAGTGACCGTTCAAAGCTGCTTTGACTTATGCCCATTTTTCACAGTTAACGACCCTTGTAGCATTCCCCAGGATCGTGTGATCAAAATTCAGATGCTTGGCAACTGGTTCATACTTACGACCGTTCCTGTATCCCAGGGTCACAGGATCCCGTTTTGTGACCTTTTGACAAGCGAAGTCAACGGGGGAGCCAGATTCACTTAACAACCGGTTGAAGACCTGGCTCACATCCTATTTGATCGTTGCCTGTATAAGAGGGTGAGAGAGAGTTACCTTGGTCTATATCCGTGATGGCAAACCTATAGCACAGGTGGCACACATAGCCATATCAGTGGGCATGCGAGCTCAGCTCCGGCACGCATGTGTGCGCCAGCCGGCTGATTTTCAGGCCTTCTGGGTCAACCAGAAGTAGAGAAACAGGTTGTTTTTCCTGCCTCCGGAGGGCCTCAGGGGGTGGGGAAGGCCCGTTTTTCTCTCTTACCTAGCTCCAGAGCCTTTCTAGGAGTCTGGGGAGGGCAGAAACGGCCTTTCCCACCCATCCGGAGGCCATCCAGAGGCCGAAAATGGCCCATTTGAAAAACAGGTTAGCCATCACTGGTCTATATACTAAACCCATGATGGCGAATCTATCGCACGGGTGTCAGAGGTGCCACGCAGTGCCCTCTCTGGAGGCACGTGAGCCTTCGCCCCAGTTCAGCTCCGCTGCGCATGCGTGCACGCCTCCCGCCAGTGTTCTGCCCCAGCTACGGACCCCAAAGAACAGAGCACACACAAAGTTTGTACAAAACTTAAATTTACTAAAAGAACTCACTTTTCCAAACAAAGGCTGTTAATAAACTTCCTTAACAGCCTACAAGAAAACAAAGATAAAAGTAATCACAATCTTACTAGGGTTGGCAGAAAGCCCAGAAGTAATTCACAGAGATCCAGCCGCGAAGGAGAATGAACTTAAGTTGTTCCCTGCAACTTGCTTCAGTCGGCGTTCCTCCTTAAATAGGTTAAGGGAGTGGCCAATTAGCCCCAAGCTTTACTCTCGAGGAGACCTCCTCCTGAGGAGCCGCTCCTGCCTTTTAACAGCTCTGTGCACCCGTGCATCGAGATGAGGCTCCTCCTCTTCTTCCTCTTCATTTATGGGAGCTTCTGGAGGTTCTGAAGGCCCTGGCTGAATCCCTGCCTCTGGCATCACATCTTCTCCAGCCTCCTCATTGTCTGACTCGGGTGCCAGCTGCACAGGCTACTGGCGCAACACCACACCAGCCTCCTCACTGTCAGAATCAGCTACAATCCGTACAGGCCACTGACGGGCCACAACAGCCAACCAGCTGGTCTTTGGGTCTCTGCCACACATGCACGGGGGGCAGGAGACATGCGGGGAGGCATGGGGGGTAGGGCACATGCGGAGGGTGCATGCACGGATGGGTGCAGAGCACATGCGGGGTTGCACGCACATGCATGGGGAGTGGGGCACATGCGCGGGGGGTACGCCCACATTGCATTATGGGGGTACTTTGGGCACTCGGTCCGGAAAAGTACAGCCATCACTGTACTAAACGAATGACCCATTGGGATCCCCATATCAAACCAACTTAACTTACGTGTGGCCACAATCTGAAAATAACATTTAACACAGCACAGTGCTTGAGCAAAATTGCTGTATGTGGGACCGATTGGGATAGACTGTAGGGGTGACCGCGAAATATAATTTTATCATATTTTATTTATCCATATATTAAATTATTGTATTTTATTCCAATCTCGTTTTTAATCGCATTTTATTCCAATCTCATTTTCAATTGTATTTTATTCCAGTTCCGTTCTAAATTGTTTTTATCAGTTATTGTTAACAACTCTTAATGGCTCTTTGGCAATTGCACCACATTGTTTCCAAAATCAATTTCAATTATTTCCAAAAGGAATTAAGTCATCAGGAGAGGGACCTTATGCAAATTAATCCCGACCAAACATGGTTCCGGGAAATGGTAAAACTCTACCGATCACTTTCTCTTTCCGAGGTTTAGCAATCTTTTGACAAGATCTGAACCAACAGGGAGAACTTCCCTGAAGGGAAAATACCAGGAACAGTGAGGAAAAAGTGAGCTTGTAATCTTCAAATTAAAAGCCAAGTAAAACGAAGTAGAGGAACCTGCTGAACTTTTGGAAAAAGCAGATTTTAATGAATTCGGACCAATGGGAAGGAAGAGGAGAAAGGATGCTCTGTGTGGGTGGGGATTCCTAAAAGCCCATTGCAACCATTTCCAAGGAGAATAGTAGAAGCCTTAAATTAATGAAAGGTAACCAAGACAAATGCAAAATTTCTGCATGAGCAGGGCTCCTAAACTGAATGGCTCTTTCCAATGAAATGATTCTAATGAAAGTTATAGTAGAATCACTGATTGAAACACAAAAGGTGAATCTTCAGCTATGTGACTTTTCAAGCCTCCTGTTCAAGTTTGCATGTTAGAGGCAGTTGTCGAAAGAAAGGAAAGGAAAGGAAGGAAGGAAAGGGAAAGGAAAGGAAAGGAAAGGAAAGGAAAGGAGAGGAGAGAGAGGAGAGGAAGGAAAGGAAAGGGAAAGGGAAAGGAAAGGAAGGGAGAGGAGAGGAGAGGAAAGGAAAGGAAAGGAAAGGAAAGGAAAGGAAAAGGAAAGGAAAGGAAAGGAAAGGAAAAAAAAAAAAAAGGAAAGGAAAGGAAAGGAAAGGAAAGGAAAGGAAAGGAAAGGAAAGGAAAGGAAAGGAAAGGAAAGGAAAAGAGTGTGAATAGCTGCCAATTTGCAGGCTAATTTTTGGACAATCCCAGCACTTGTTTTTAAATTACTGTAAGTATTATGTTCAGGATGTATCTCCAGCTGCTTTTCAGGAAAGGAGACAGGAAAGGAAGGGAAGGGATGAAGGGAGGGGAAGGGAAGGGAGGGGAGGAGAGGAGAGGAGAGGAGGGGAGAGAAGGACGGGAGGGGAGGGGTGGGGAGGAGAAGAGAAGAAAAGAGAGGAGAGGAGATGAAAGGAAAGGAAAGGAAAGGAAGGGAAAGGAAAGGAAAGGAAAGGAAGGAAGAGGGGAAAGGAAAGGAAAGGAAAGGAAAGGAAAGGAAAGGAAAGGAAGGAAAGGAAAGGAAAGGAAAGGAAAGGAAAGGAAAGGAAAGGAAAGGTAAGAAAGTTCACAAGAGAGAGAGAAAGAAAAAGAAAATGGGAAGAAACAGGATGAGAAAAAGAAAGAAGAGAGAGAGAAAGGAGGGAGGAAGGAAGGAAGGAAGGAAGGAAGGAAGGAAGGAAGGAAGGAAGGAAGGAAGGAAGGAAGGAAGGAAGGTAGGTAGGTCACGCAAGTACAATGAGTGGTACAGAAATTTGATAAACAAACTTGTCCCGTCTATATGATGTATCCCCTAGGAGATTCATCCTAGGAGAGCTATAAATATCTTGTTTTAATACAGTCCGTTTTATCTCTTGACCGGTGTTTATTTTTAAAGCTGCCCAGAGCCTTAATGGCAGGAGTTGGCTGTCCCATCTGCAGTGTGGCCAATTTCGCAGAGCGTATTGTGGGTTTTTGCTTTTTAACAACAGAGACGGACTGAACATGCTTTTGGAAAGAGCAGAGCTGGTGGGTGAGGCTATTTCTTCTGCGATACGACGGAAGGAAATGTCAACAGTAGGATCAAAGTTAGAGCAGATTCCGAATTTAATCAAAGGAGGGCAAGATACGAGGGAGGAAAAGAGACCTGGGTAATTCAGCCTCTCTTCGGAGAAATTTTGCCTTACAGGGAATCCTCAACTTATGATCACAGGTGGGGCCAGAATTTCCATTGCTGAGCAAGGAGGTTGTTAAATGAATTGCGCCAGATTTTACAACTTCTTTTTTTTTTTTTTTTTGGCCATAGTTGTTAAGTAAATCACACATTTGTTAAGTGAATCCAGCCTTCCAAAGGGCCCAGACAGAGCACTGCCCAAAGAAATAAAATCAATCTTGGATAATTGGAATGATACTGCTAAGAGCCGATCGACATCTTTATCGGATATCCTGGTGAAAGGATTAGAGCGTGTACAGAGTGTAGCCAACTCAACTTTTAATTAATTTAATTTAATTTAATTAATTCAATTTATATGCCGCCCCTCTCCAAAGACTCACTTGTCGGTTGGTTTTAAGAAACTGTTAAGCAACCAGTAAGAAGAAACCATCAGCGCCGAACATAAAACCTCGAGCGTGATTCAAGTGAGATCAGATTTTAGGAAACAGCTAGAGAGATGGATGATTAATATTAGTAATATTTATTACGCCCAGACCCAGAGCACTGCCCAAAGAAATAAAATCTATCTTCGATAATTAGAACGATACTATTAAGATCTGATCGACATCTTTATCGGATATCCTGGTGAAAGAATTAGAGCATGTACAGAGTGTACCCAACTCAACCTTTGATATTGATGATTGATTGAGAGATGGATGATTAATATTAATAATATTTTTTTTAAAAAAGTCAAGATAATTTAGATAAAGATGTAAGTTTAAGATAGAGATATTTAGAAGTAGAATTTGTGTAAAGAGGTTAAATAGATTAGAGATAGCGATGCAGAAAAGTTGTTATTAGTATTGAAATTTTGATATTTTGTTTTTGGTTGTTTATATCTTTTGTTTTGTGGGTGTGGGTGTTTTTCTTGCTTTTTTTGTGTATTATGTGTCAGCATTCTGATGCTGCCATAAAAAGGAGGAGATGAGGCTTGTCTTTTCACCTACTTATTTTCTCTGTAGATAATATCCCCTAGAAGATGGGATGGGAGGGGGGCATTCCTGTGGGCTGAGGTCAGAAGCTGGGGAGACTGACTTGGAAGATGGCCAATGAGAAGATGAGAATTGGGGAACAGAAAGGGAAGGGTTTGGGGATCAGAGGGTTAGTATCGGCTACGACAAAGTCTGTCGTACTCAATAAATGGAATATTTCAGCAAAGATTAATTGTTTGGGAGTGCAATTTATTTGAGATGACATCGAAACCTGACATTATGTTTTTTTTTTGTACTGTGTATTTTAATCTTTGGAAATTTAATAAATATTATTTTTTAAAAAAAGATTAATAATATTTATTACGCCTCCCACAGGGCCCAGACAGAGCACTGCCCAAAGAAATAAAATCAATCTTGGATAATTGGAACGATACTGTAAGATCCGATCTACATCTTTACCTGAAAAAGGAGCCGATAAAATCTTTCATCTGGCAAAGCGAGGTAGTGAATCACTTTTTTTAATAAGGAATGACGAAATGTAATGTTTTATATAAGAAATAAGCAACTGAAAAACAGTGGTATCAAACATGACGGGCATATTAAAACGTACCAAGACGATGTAAATATTCAAAAAAAAAAAAAGGAAATCAAATTAAAACAGAATACATGTCCTCTTCAATTTACAACCACAATTGAGCCCAAAATTTATGTGGCTGAAGTGTTAAGTGAGTTTTGCCCCATTTTATGAACTTTTTTGCCACGGTTGTTAAATGAATCACCGCAGTTGTAAAGTTAGCAACATGGCTGTTGAGTGAATCGGGCTTCCCCATTGGCTGTGCTTGTCAAGAGGTCACAAAAAGGGATCCCGGGACCCCGGGGACGCTACAACCGTCCAACTCATAAATATGAGTCAGTTGCCAAGCGTCTGGATTTCAATCACATGATCACAGGGAATGCAGCAATTGTCGTAAGTGTGAAAAATGGTCATAAGCAGTGGTGGGATTCAGCCGGTTCACATCACTTCGGGAGAACCGGTTGTTAACTTTCTGAGCAGTTTGGCAAACTGGTTGTTGGAAGAAATCATTAGGACAGAGAACCGGTTGTTAAATTACTTGAATCCCACCATTGCTCATAAGTCACTTTTTTCAGTGCTGTTGTAACTTCAAACGGTCCCTAAGCAAACTATTGTAAGTCAGCGACTATCTGTATAAAAAGGAGGCGGTTGTAACTGAGAGAGGGATCTTGGAGTCTTAGTGAACAGCCAGTTAAATATAATAATAATAATAATAATAATAATAATAATAATAATAATAATAATAACAACAACAACAACAACAACAACAACAACAACAACAATAATAATAATAATTTGGTCCACAACACACCTGACATAACAATAGTTGAAGAGAAAAAAGTATGGTTCATTGACATTGCAATACCTGGTGATGCACGGATTGAAGATAAGCAGCAAGAAAAAATCACAAAGTACCGGGACTTGCAAATTGAAGTTGAGCGACTGTGGAAAAAGAAATCGTGTGTTGTCCCGATTGTACTTGGAGCCCTTGGAGCAATACCCAAAGGGCTACCCCGCTATTTAGAAATTCTAAATTTGCTGGACTTGAACATTTTGACTCTACAAAAAACCACCTTACTCGGAACAGCTTACATCCTCCGACGATACCTTAACAGTTCCTAGGTCCTTGGTTAGGACTCGAGCTGCTGAGCTATTAACCAGCCTCAAAGGCTGTGAATCTCACTAAAGATTAAATAATAATAATAATAATAATAATAATAATAATAATAATAATAATAATAATAATAATAATTTTATTTCTATACCACCCTTCTCCCGAAGGACTCAGGGCGGTGTACAGCCTATTTAAAAAACACAAGACAAAACAGCAGTTAAAAATTAAAATGATTAAATAGATTTGGCTCAATTTAAAACCCCAGAAATTTAAAATACCCCAATTTAAAATTATTATGTTGATAGGCCAGCCTGGCGGAACAACAGGGTCTTCAGTGCGCAGCGAAACACCCGGAGGTCGGAGATCTTACGTATTTCCGGGGGCAGTTCATTCCACAGGGCCAATATGAGCCAACAGTGTGCGGTGGCAGCCAAAAAAGCCAATGCAATCCTAAATTACATTAACAGAGGAATGCAATCAAGATCAAGGGAGGTACTGATACCACCCTATAAAGCCTTAGTAAGACCACACCTAGAATACTGCACCCAGTTTTGGTCACTACGCTATAAAAAATATGTTGAGACTCTAGAAAGAGTGCAGAGAAGAGCAACCAGGATGATGAGGGGACTGGAGGCTAAAACATATGATGAACGGTTGCAGGAACTGGGCATGGCTGGTCTAGTGAAGAGAAGGACCAGGGGAGACAGGATAGCAGTCTTCCTATATTTGAGGGGCTGCCACAGAGAGGAGGAAGGGGGTCAAGCTATTTTCCAAGGCACCTGGAGGCCAGACAAGGAATAATGGATGGAAACTGAACAAGGAGAGATTCAACCTAGAAATAAGGAGGAATTTTCTGACAGTGAGAACAATCAACCCATGGAACAGAAGGACGACTGTTACAACATCAGCCAGAACTGAGAGCAAAATATTGCTCTCCCTGCAGGGAAAAATCAGATGCAAAGCAGTAACTCTATTGAGGTTTGATGCACCACAAAACGAGTGTTAATCACCTTTCACAGAAGCCTTCCCCGGATTGCTGCCTTCCCACACTTTATCCAATCGGGTGTGGCTGCTTTCTCAAGCGAGTTTCATCCCAGCCAGGAAGCTAAGCTGACACATGTTCTTGTTAGTTGCAAAGTCATGTCCGACCCATCGCGACCCCATGGACAACGTTTCTCCAGGCCTTCCTGTCCTCCATCATCCTCTGGAATCCATTTAAGCTCACGCCAACTGGTTCAGTGACTCCATCCAGCCACCTCCTTCTCTGCTGTCCCCTTCTTCTTTTGCCCTCCATCGTTCCCAGCATTCGGCTCTTCTCCAGGGAGTCCTTCCTTCTCATTAGGTGGCCAAAGTATTTGAGTTTCCTCTTCAGGATCTGGCCTTCTAAAGAGCAGTCGGGGTTGATCTCCTCTAGGACTGACCGGTTGGATCGCCTTGCAGTCCAAGGGACTCTCAGGAGTCTTCTCCAGCACCAGAGTTCAAAGGCCTCCATTCTTTGGCGCTCAGCCTTATAATATAAGGTATATAAGGCATAAGGTCTCTTGCCTTGAGTAGGGGTTGGACTAGAAGACCTCCAAGGTCCCTTCCAGCTCCATAATGCTATGTTCTAATAATCCTTCCTCATCCTATTTTCTCCAGAACCTCGACCCTCTGAGGTGGGTTGGGCTAATAGAGTGACCAGCCCCAAGTCACCCAGACAGCTTCCATGCCTAAATTGGGTCTAGAACTCACCAGCTCCTGGTTTCTGGGCTAGAAACTTGACCACAAGTAGATTAAAATGGGGCAGAGGATTGGGCTATGCCAGGGGTCTGGAGCTGCATGTGGCTCTTTCATCCCTCTGCTGCGACTCCCTGTCGCTCAAAATATGTGTCACAACTGCCAATGTGGGACACCCGCAGGCACGTGATTTATTGATCTTTTCGACCCGTCTTTTTTTTTTTTCCGGAGTTCAAAATGTTTTTGTTGCATGCAGAAATAAAAATTTGTTTTCTCTGTAGCAGGTCATTGATTTCATAAATGCAACACACTATAGTTTTTTTTATATATAGCATAAAGGTAAAAAAAACAACGATACATGCAGTATTATCTTCATTTTAGATGTCAAAAGGGTTTTGTGGCTCCCGGTGTTTTTTTTTCGGTGGGAAACGGGTCCAAATGGCTCTTTGAATGTTTAAGGTTGCCAACCCCTGGGCTAGAAACATCATCATTAACTGGTGGGATTTGCCTTGTCCATGTCCAAAGCCTGATCTGGTCTCTTTATGATGTTCCCACAATACTTTAATCACCCTCATGATGCACTGAGATTGTGGGAATGTGACCAAAAAGATGTTACACTGGTCCGTAACAAAAGTTTCTTCTCCTTTCCACAGTTGCTAAGATTATCGGAGCTCTTTACAATGTTGTGAACAATTGTTCTCATTTTACAAACAGTGAGAACAATCAACCGGTGGTATGACTTACTTCCAGAAGTTGGGAGTGGGTTGCTCCATCACTGGAAGTTTTTAAGAAGAGACTGGACAGCCACTTGTCTGAAATGGTAGAGGGTCTTCTTGCTTGAGCAGGAGGTTGGACTAGAAGACCTCCAAGGTCCCTTCCAGGTCTAGTTTGATTGACTGATATATCTTAGTCTCCAACTAAGAGCCTTGGTAGTACAGTGGTCTAAAGCACCCTGTTATTAAGAACAGCTGCCTGCAATTACTGCAGGTTCGAATCTCGCCAGGCTCAAGGTTGACTCAGCCTTCCATCCTTTCTAAGGTAGGTAAAATGAGGACCCAGTTTGTGGGGGCAATAAGCTGACTTTGTATAAATATACAAAAGAATGAAGGCTATTGATTAACGCATTGTAAGCCGCCCTGAGTCTCCGGAGAAGGGCGGCATATAAATCAAATTTAAAAAAAAAAAAAACAACCCTCCCTATTCATCTTCGTTGCACTTTTCTGCATTCTTTCCAGAGTCTCAACATCGGCTTTTCTTAAAATGGAAATAATCCATTTATTTATTTATTTATTTATTTATTTATTTATTTAAGAGCCCTGATAGCGCAGCAGACTAATAGCATTGTGATTAACACCAGCTGCCTGCAATTACTGTAAGTTCGAATCTCACCAGGCTCAAGGTTGACTCAACCTTCCATCCTTTCTAAGGTAGGTAAAATGAGGACCCAGTTTGTGGGGGCAATAAGCTGACTTTGTATAAATATACAAAAGTATGAAGGCTATTGCTTAACGCATTGTAAACCGCCCTGAGTCTCCGGAGAAGGACGGCATATAAATCAAATGAAATAAATAAATAAATTTATTTTAAAAAGCCACCATAATTATCTTTTGCAAGACAACATTCCTTTTGGGAAAAAAACATCAAGGAGAAAATGCAGAGGAAGTTAATGATAGGGCAAGGTTCCATTATTCCAACTACTCTGATTGCACATTTGGGGAACGCAGCCATCCTGCTCCAAGATGCACTCTGGAAATCCCCTTCATTATAATCATTTTGTTCATGTTTGGCTCTGATCTCCTGGGTGTCACAGAGGCCTTCCACCCACCTGTGCCCATTGCTTCATTTTTTCATTCATAAAGGGTGTTATAAATACACCATCAGCTGCTGGCTTCATCGAACCCTCGCACGGAATGACAAATGAGTCAGAGAGAGAGAGAGAGATTGAAAGAGAGAGAGAGAGACTGAGAGGGGGAGAAAGAGATTGAGAGAGAGGAAAAGAGAAAGAGATTGAGAGAGGAGGAGGGAGGGAGAGAGAGGAAAAGAGATTGAGAAAGAGGAAAAGAGAAAGAGATTGAGAGAGGAGGAGGGAGGGAGAGGGAGAGAGGAAAAGAGATTGAGAAAGAGGAAAAGAGAGGAAAAGAGATTAAGAGAGAGAAAGATTGAGAAAGAGAGATTGAGAGAGAGGAAAAGAGAGAGAAGGATTGAGAGAGAAAGAGAGAGAGAAGATTGAGAGGGAGAGGGAGAGAGAGATTGAGAGAGAAAGAGAGAGAGGAAAAAAGATAGATAGAGGGAGAAAGATTGAGAGAGAGAGAGGAAAAGAGAAAGAGAAGGAGATTGAGGGGGAGAGAGAGATTGAGAGAAAGAGAGAAAGGAAAAGAGAGAGAGATTGAGAAAGAGAGGAAAAGAGATTGAGAGGAAAAGAGATTAAGAGAGAGAGAGAAAGATTGAGAAAGAGAGAGATTGAGAGAAAAAGAGAGAGGAAAAGAGAAAGATTGAGAGAGAGAGAAGGAGATTAAGGAGAAAGAGAGAGATTGAGAAAGAGAAGAAAAGAGATAGAGGGAGAAAGATTGAGAGGGGGAGGAAAAGAGATTGAGAGGAAAAAGAAAGAGAAGGAGATTGAGAGGGAGAAACAGATTGAGAGAAAGAGAGAAAGGAAAAGATAGAGAGAGAAAGACTGAGAAAGAGAGAGAGGGAGAGAGAAAAAGAGATTGAAAGGAAAAGAGAGAGCAAGAGAGAGAGAGAGACAGGGAGGGAGAGAGAGAGAAAGAAAGAAAGAGAGAGAGGAAACCTACTAATTGGATGATCTTTGGAAGACACCTTGCTTGCAGCATGCAAAAGCCCCCAACGTTGGTGGAGGTACAAGCATGACAAGATGTCGTTTTCCTGACCTGGCAGAATCACATGAATGACGCAGTAATTGAAACGACCTTGCAGAAACCGAGAATACCTTAGCTGGAGAAAACTTCACACAGCGCCAGGGGATGGGAATGACTTTGCGTGGTAGGCTAAAGGAGGAGGAGGAAGAGGAGGAGGAGGCCTTTTCCGTGGAAAAGCTCTCGGCAGATGGCAGCATCGGGTTGACCTTGTCTTGAGCTGTGCAGGGTCAGCCTGGGATACACAGAAGATAGAATAAAAGGGTGGGAAGGGATCCGGGAGGTCTTTCTACTCCAGGGGTCCCCAACACCCCCCCAACAACACCCTCCCCCTGAGCCACACAGCTGCTATTTGCATTCTATTTTATTTTTATTTTTATTTGCAGCTGCTAGCATCACCGCCACAGCTCCACCTCCGATCATCAGGCATTAAATGGTCACTGGAGCACGAATCCTACTTGTTAATGGCGCATGGGAGGGATCTAGGTTGCGCGTTTCTCTCCTCCCAATTGTCCGTGGAACAATTGTCCTCCGCCAAACTGGTCCCTGGTCCCAGGGGTGAAATCCAGCAGGTTCTGACAGGTTCTGGAAAACCGGTAGCGGAAATTTTGAGCAGTTCGGAGAACCGGTAGCGGAAATTTTGAGTAGTTCGGAGAACCAGCAAATATCACCTCTGGCTGGCTCCAGAGTGGGGTGGGAATGGAGATTTTGCAATATCCTTCCCCTGGAGTGGGAATGATGATTTTGCAGTATCCTTCCCCTGCCACACCCACCAAGCCACGCCCACCAAGCCACCAAGCCACATATTCATTATAAGAACCTCCTTTTTATTATTACTATCCACCTATACATTGTTTTTCCATTTTTAATCACATTTGTTTTAACCTTCTTTTCTTTTTTCCAGCTGTGTATACCTTATTTCTTCATGTTCTCGCCTGCTAGCTTATATTTCATTTCATTTTCAAAATCTTAAAATTTTGTCCTCCATGTATCATTTTTATTCTTTTTCTTACTTTTATTCCGGATAAAATGTATCAAGTTCTTCCTTCTCTTATTCCTGCACCAGTTTTTTAAGTTGTTATTATTCCAATTATGAGACTTCCGTTATAGTTTCCCTTTCTTTTCACCAAACTGCCTGCAGACAAGAAAAAACAAACAAAAAAACTCGTCCACAAAATCCCACGGCTGTTATCTGTGGAGTTCACAATTTTCCATAACAAAAAACAAGTTACAATGTTCCTTTTTGAACCAGAAGATGTCTCTCTACAATCCACAATTTCCATTAGTCATGCAAGTATCCATTTTGTTTCAATTATATAACAGTCCAACTTGATTACTCTTCTTCTTTTAATTTTAAAAATATCAAATCTTCTTCTTTTTTAAGGTCCAGCTCAGATTTTAAAACTCTGTCCAGTCTTTTCACCATGTCTCAAAATCTAATTTTTCCAATTGGTTCTGTTCAAAAATTAGCTATTCATTGGGTCTTCGTCTCTTTAAAGTTACATTTTAAACTTTCCATTGCCCCTTTGTTGTACAGCCGCTGTTTTATGGCTAGGGGTCTTATGGTTAAAAATATTGCTCTAAGCGTTGTCGCAAGCCTAGGTTAGTTGTCACTCACCCGGCTTCAAAGAGCTCCGTTTCAATCCACTTTCCTCCTGCACATCTCTTAGTCCAGTTGTCCCAGCTTTGTGGCAGCCGCCATGGCTGCCGCCCACCGCCACCGACTCACAGAGGGTTCCCTCTGACCTCCGAGGAACTTGCTTGTTCCTCTTGGTCATCCAAGGCGCCCCTTTTTCTTCCCCGTCCCTGCAGGATGGTTCTGGTCCGAAGACCCATCGGCAGCGGTTCGGCAGCCGGGGTTTTTGCGGCGCTCATCAGAGCCCGCTATTTCCTCGACTGTCTCGCCGCAACGCCAAAACGGAAGTCTCCCAAAGTCATACAACTTCTTGGAATCATGCAACGTGCTAAGCTTTGAAAGCAAGCAAACGACGCTAGGGCAACCAGTAGAAACCAGGATGGTATCTCACATACCAGGATAACCTCAGGCATATGGGGTAGATAATGTAATTTACTTCATTAGCCTAATTGGTAGTATGATGATGTGCCCCCTCCCTTGCCATTGTTTAAAACATTCATGAAACTTTTTTTTTCTTTTTTCTTTTTCTTTTAATTTGATTTATATGCCTCCCTTCTCCGGAGACTCGGGGCGGCTTACAATGCGCTAAGCAATAGCCTTCATCCTTTTGTATATTTATACAAAGTCAGCTTATTGCCCCCATAATCTGGGTCCTCAATTTACCTACCTTAGAAAGGATGGAAGGCTGAGTCAACCTTGAGCCTGGGGAGATTCGAACTTGCAGTAATTGCAGGCAGCAGATGTAAGTGGATGTTAATTATTTCCTCCCTATCTAGAGTCGTGCAACATTTATTTTTATCTTGATGCAACCATGCCGAGAACAGTGTTTGCATCACTTCAGTTATGCTGAAAGTCTGTAGAGATTCTCAGTCATCCAGGTCATGGTTCTCCCAAAGCTGTCTTCCTTGCAGACAGCTGGTCGTTTGCGTCCTTTTAAAGGGTCCTTGAAGCACTTGGAGGTTTATCTGTGTCCTCAGGGTCCTTCTCTTATATGAATATAAATCCTTCCATTCCCCACCATCCAGTCAAGAGCTGAGGAAGCTTCTTGGATGAGAAGCGAAACATCTTCAAAAGAAAAAAAAAAACAAGGAAGTCCAGTTGCCTCCTGAAAAAAGCACCTTTGGGAGAACCGTGGCCTGGATGTCTGAGAATCTCTACAGACTTTTTCCCAAGGGATGCTTTTCGCTTCCTCCATGAACTGTTTCGTTCTACTTTCTGCCGAGAAAACATGAGAAGACTTTCTAGGCTTGGCACTTATCGTCCTTCCCGCCATTACCGCCTTCCCTGTTCCTACCTGGAGCAGATTATGCAAAGCTCTCTTGAGAAGTCTGTAATGTTGGGAAAGGGGGAAGGAAAGAGGAGAAAAGGAGGAGTATGGCAGCAAAGTGGATGGACTCAGTTTTACCGTGGTGACGGGGGAGCAGTTGTAAGACCTGAAGGATCCAGATATTCCTGGAGAAATATCTACCTAAGTGTCCCCAAGAGTCAGCACTGGCTTGATGGCAGATAATCAATTAAAATGTCAGTAGCAATAAAATCACTCCTTTGAATCAAGACTATTGCGGGAGGGGAGTGCTATTTTGACCTAGGCTTCCGCAGCAGCACGAAGCCGAGTCCTCGTCCCGATAAACCCCTTTTATTTAATTTATGGTGAATTCCTCTCCAGCAAAGTCTTTCCTCTCCAATAGCTTTTCAAGATAGTTCACCATGACCGACCTTTATCAGGCTTGGAGAGTGGCCAGGCCGATATCTTTCAGACGCCGCAATGCTTGGCAAGAATGCAGGAATGAATGGTCTCCTGCAAACTCCACTCCCTGTTCGCTCCTGTTTTATTCCCTCTGGGAGGGGCCCTTCATCGTCCACCTGTGGCCTTACTCCCTAGTCGACCCTTGTTCTTTAGCTCTTCCCTTCGTCTGGCAACTCTGTGCATGCGCACACTGGGAACAGGCTCCAGCTGTTCCTCTGCCTCACTGATGTCTGACTCCGAAGGCAGCTGATAACTGGCATAGGGCCCTGGCTCCCTCTCTGCCTCCGATGCAGAGCCCTCATCAGAGCCCTCCCCAGACTCCAGGACTGTTCCTCCCCAACCTCCTCACTGTCCGAATCTGCTCCCACAACAAGTGGGGGGGTCTCCTTCTGCCTAATCCTTTTTTTAGGTTTCTTTATTCCTTTTCTGATGTTGTACCCCCTCCCATTCATTTTTATTTATTCTCCTGCCTATCCTTGTCACCTACTAACCAAGTTCAAGCACTCTTAAGATCAAGCCAAGGTTAGCTGCTCTCTAGCAGGTCACTCGAGAAACCAAGATAAAACTTTCCTGTAGTTGACTCCAGATGTATTTTATTTATTGATTCATTTATATATCAAACTTTTTAATCGCCCATCTCTCTCACAGATGGGCTCTGGCCGGTGGTCCCATTGAATCCACACAGGTAGTCCTTGACTTACCACTAGTTCATTTAGCGACCGTTCAAAGTTACGATGACGTCGTTGAAAACAGTGATGTGACCGTTTTTCCCACTGACAACCCATGCAGCAGGGTCGCGTGGCCAAAATTCAGATGCTTGACAACTGACTCATACTTGTGACCGTCGCAATGTCCCGGGGACGGGGTGTGTATGAGTCACGCGATCATCTTTTCTGGCCTTCTGACAAACAAAGTCAACAGGGAAGCCAGATTCACTTAACAAACAAGCGGCCAAAATTTAAAAAAAAAAGGTTGTAAAAATGAGGCAAAACTCACTCGACACGTCTCACTTAGCAACAGAAATTTTGGGCTCCAACTGAGGTCGTAATTTAAGGTCTACCTGTATAGTAAAACATTAAAAACCAAATAAAGATTTTTTTAAAAAAAATGTAAAACAATATTATAAAATTGCAAAAGACAGAGAGTTCGGGAGACCAAGCATACAGGCAGGGGGTTTCATCTTTTGAATAGAGTGATCTGGAAGGGACCTTGGAGGTCTTCTAGTCCAGCCCCCTGCTCAAGCAGGAGAACCTATACAATCTCAGACAAGAGTCCAGTCTCTTCTTAAAAACCTCCAGTGTTGGAGCGCTCACGATTTCTGGTGGCACGCAGTTCCACTGGTTAATTGTCCTCCCTGTTAGGAAGTTTCTCCTTAATTCCAGGTTGCTTCTCTTTGATTAGTTTCCAACCATTGTTTCATGTCCTGCCGTCTGGTGCTTTGGAGAATAATTTGACCCCCTTCTTCTTTGTGGCAGCCCCTCAAATACTGGAAGACTTTAACATAAACCCAATTTCCCATTGCTTTTGCAAAGATATATGTTTTCTATACGTCTCCATAATTCAGGGGTGAAATCCAAAATTTTTCCCTACCGGTTCTGTGGGCATGGCTTGGTGGGGAAGGATATTCAAAATCTCCATTCCCACCCCACTCCAGGGGAAGGATACTGCAAAATCTCCATTCCTTCCCCTCTTGGGGGAAGGATATTCCAAAATCTCCATTCCCACCCCACTCTGGGGCCAGCCAGAGATGGTATTTGCCGGTTTCTCTGAACTACTCAAAATTTCCGCTACAGGTTCTCCAGAACCTGTTAGAACCTGCTGGGATTTCATTTCACCCCTGGGACAAAGGTCAAAGTAGTAAGGATTTGGGCAATTCCTTGGGGGTCTCTTTTTCAGAATCTTAGCTCAGCCTCATCCGGCTGTTCAGTTCTCAGGCCAAGACAGACAACTGATTTTTATATTTGTTTTCCCGGGGGAGTTTTACCTGTTTTTGGATGCCCCTTGCTGGGTTTGGATGGCAGGGATCAAATAAGGATACAGATGGTGGATCATTGACCTAATTGCTTAATAATCTTGCACAGCAGGGGTCACGCAGCGCAAATCAAAATACTTTCACTGAAATGAATAGAATAGAATAGAATAGAATAGAATAGAATAGAATAGAATAGAATAGAATTAGAATGGAATGGAATGGAATGGAATGGAATGGAATGGAATGGAATGGAATGGAATGGAATGGAATAATAATATGGAATGGAATGGAATGGAATGGAATGGAATAGAATAGAATAGAATAGAATAGAATAGAATAGAATAGAATAGAATAGAATAGAATAGAATAGAATAGAATAGAATGATAAATATGGCATGGCATAGCATGGCATAGCACAGAACAGAACAGAACAGAACAGAACAGAACAGAACAGAATAGAATTCTTTATTGGCCAAGTGTGTCCAAGTGTGATTGGACACACAAGGAATTTGTCTTTGGTGCATAAGTTCTCATTGTACATAAAGAGAATAAAATACATTCATCGAGAATCAAAAGATACAACACTTAGTGATAGTCAAGGTTACTAATAAGCTGTCAAATCGTACTAGGAAACAAATAAAAACAGCATAATTGAAAGATACAAGCAACATGGTTATAGTCATAAGTAGGAAGAGAGAGATACTAGGAAGGAAGAGAAGACGACTAGTAATAGAGTGTTTAGTAAATTATTTGACAGTGTTGTGGGAATTCGTTGTTTAGCAGAGTGATGGCATGGGGGGGGGGGAAACTGTCCTTGTGTCTAGTTGTTCTGGTGTGCAGTGCTCTAGTTTACAGCATCGTTTTGAGGGTAGGAGTTGGAAGAGTTGATGTCCAGGATGCGAGGGGTCTGTAGAGATTTTCACAGCCATCAAAGGAAAAGGCCGAGAGACGCTAATTAAATGAAGAACCATAGCAGCAAAACACCAGCAAATTTCAGTCTTTCCCTCCTTGTGTTCAATCACACTTGGCCAATAAAGAATTCTTTCTTCTTTCTTTCTTCCTTCCTTTCTTTCTTTTTTCTTTCCTTCCTTCCTTTCTTCTTTCTTTTCCTCTTTTTTCTTTCATTTGTTCCTTCCTTCTTCCTATCATCTATCTATCATCTCTATATCTATCTATCTATCATCTCTCTCGCTCATCATCTCTTTATCTATCATCTCTATCATCTCTCTTTATCTATCTATCATCTCTATATCTATCATCTCTCACAAACACATCTCTTTATCTATCTATCTCTATCTATCTATCTATCATCTCTATATCTATCTATCATCTATCTATCATCTCTTTATCTATCATCTCTATCTATCATCTCTTTATCTATCTATCATCTCTCTCTCATCATCTCTCTCACACACATCTCTTTATCTATCTATATCTATCTATCATCTCTATATCTATCTATCTATCATCTATCTATCTATCATCTCTATATCTATCATCTATCTATCTATCATCTATATCTATCTCTCTATCATCTCTATGTCTATCTATCATCTATCTATCATCTATCTATCTATCTATCTATCTATCTATCTATCTATCTATCTATCTATCTATCTATCTATCCATCCATCCATCCATCCATCCATCTATCTATCTATCTATCTATCTATCATCTCTATATCTATCTTCTAACTATATCCATCCATCCTGTGTGTGTGCGTGTGTGTCTGTCCGTGGGTGCGGGTGTACGTGTGTCGTAGCTCTCGACTAAGCCTCCATTAAGCCGGGTTCACATGTCAGGTTAAATTAAATAAGCGGGCAAATTGCATCGCGGTTTATGATAATGACCGGATTTGCAAAGCAACGCAACGGGCAAAGCAAGGTGGCTGCACCTATAGGCGTCGGAGGGAGGGAGACTTGAACCCGGACTGTCCCGGTCCTAGTTCGAATCCCAGACTGGGAAGTGGGGGGGTGAAGACGGGTTGTCCTAGTCCTAGTTCGAATCCCAGGCTGGGAAGGAAGGAGGGAGACTTGAACCCGGAGTGTCCCGGTCCTAGTTCGAATCCCAGACTGGGGAGGGAAGGAGGGGGGGGAAACGGGTTGTCTCGGTCCTAGTTCGAGTCCAACCCCGTGCAGAAAATGCCATTTCCCCCCCCCTCCCCTTTTCCTTTTCCTTTTCCTTTTTCCACCCCTTTAGGCACAAGTTCCCCTCTTCACAGGCTGCAATAGCGGCTCTCCGCACCGTTTCCAAGCCGGGCGCCTCCTTAAGAAAAAAAAAAAGAAGAAGAAAAAAAAAAACCCCAGCCCACCTTAAGGACACGCCCCCGAAGGAGGGAGGGAGGGAGGGAGGGAGGAGGGCGTGCCGTATGCAAAGCAGCCGAGCCCGTGACGCGCCGAAACCCCTCCTACCACGGTGCGCCCAACCAAAAGAAAAAAGAAAAACCCCCCTGGCAGCTCCGCGCTCTCTGCAGCTGCAGAGCCAAGGGAGGCGCGGAACATGGCGCTGCGCCGGCCGGGGACCTTGCAGGGTTCCGGGGACGAGGCCGGTTCTTCTCTCCCCTTGCCGGGAAGGCTGCTTCTTCTGCCCCTTTTGCTCCTTCTGCTGAGCCCCGGCCGTGCCGGCTCTTCTTCCTTCGACCGCCGGGGCCCCGTGGTGCTGGGCATGAGGCTGGAGCGCACCGACCGGCCGCTGTCCGAACCGGAGGAGCCGGAGGCAGAAGCGACGTCGGGCGTGTTGCAGGTGCAGGAAGGTGCAGAGATCGTGTTGCGCCTTTACGGGCTGGATTTGAGCCCCCGCGTTTACCAGGCGGTCTATTTCGCCGAAGCCGGCCCCAACGCTACTTGGTCCCCCCGGGCTACCAACGCCACATGCCCGGAGAAAAGCCAAGACTTGGTCGTGCATGCTCACGCCGGCCCCAGCCGCCCCACTTCGGCCCTGATCGGCGTCAAAATCCAACGGCTGCGCAAAGCCGAGCGATCCAAGCTCTACGTCCTCTGCGCGCGGAGCGATCCTAACCGGCCTTGGCTGCGCCTGGAAGGCGAGGATGCTTTCCTGCGCGTGCTGGAGGGGAAGCAGCACTTGCTCCCTTTGTGGCTCCAGATCTTGCTCCTGGTGGCCCTGCTGGTGCTCTCCGGTATGTTCAGCGGGCTCAACTTGGGGCTGATGGCGTTGGATCCCATGGAGCTGCGCATCGTCCAGAACTGCGGCAGCGAGACGGAGAAGCGTTACGCCCGCAAGATCGAGCCCATCCGTCGCAAGGGCAACTATTTGCTGTGCTCCCTCCTATTGGGTAACGTCTTGGTCAACACCACCCTTACCATCCTCCTGGATGACCTGATAGGATCCGGCTTGGTGGCCGTCATTGCGTCCACCTCCAGCATCGTGATCTTCGGGGAGATCGTGCCCCAGGCGCTCTGCTCTCGCCACGGTTTAGCTGTGGGGGCCAACACCATCATCCTCACCAAGATTTTCATGCTCTTGACCTTCCCCATTTCCTACCCGATTAGCAAGATCCTAGACTTCCTGTTGGGTCAAGAAATCGGCACCGTCTACAACCGGGAGAAGCTGATGGAGATGTTGAAGATTACGGAACCTTACAACGATCTGGTCAAGGAGGAGCTGAACATGATCCAGGGAGCCCTGGAGCTTCGGACCAAGACGGTGGAGGACGTCATGACCCCAATTCACGACTGCTTCATGATCAACAGTGACGCCATCTTGGATTTCAACACCATGTCTGAAATCATGGAAAGTGGTTACACCCGTATCCCAGTCTTTGAAGAAGAACGGTCCAACATTGTGGATATCCTGTACATCAAGGACTTGGCTTTTGTGGATCCTGATGACTGCACCACCCTCAAGACGATCACCAAGTTCTACAACCACCCTGTCCATTTTGTCTTCCATGACACCAAGCTGGACGCCATGCTGGAGGAATTCAAAAAGGGTAAGTCAAGGTGGAAGGTGGTAATCGATCTGCGCGAGATACCTATTACCCTGGCTGCTTTTGGGCTGCCCAGTGCATGTTGACAAAGATGCAGCTTCTTTTGCACATCTCCAGAATGATAAGGAGTGTGCTTTTGAAATGGTGGCTAGGATGCAACCTGGTTTACCTCCTCCTAGCTAAGGCTTCTAATGCAGAATGTTATGGCCAAACCCAGCAGAAGGATTCATAGGTCCTTGAGATCACTAAGATATCTGTAATTCATCGGTCTCGTGGACTCTGTTGCGCTAAGTTTATTTATTTACTTAACGTATGGCAAATACACGGACTTATAGTGGTTCAAATGTTAATATCCAGTCCACCGAGCCATTTAAGGACAGGGCAGTCTATGTTAAAAAAAAAAAACCAGACATTGGTGTAATGTGTACGCTCTCGATTACAAGGACGCAGTGGCTCCGTGGCTAAGACTCTGAGCTTGTCGATCAAAAGGTCGGCAGTTCAGCAGTTCGAATCCCTAGCGCCGCGTAACGGAGTGAGCTCCTGTTAATTGTCCCAGCTTCTGCCAACCTAGCAGTTCGAAAGCAGGTAAAAAATGCAAGTAGAAAAAATAGGGACCACCTTTGGTGGGAAGGTCACAGCGTTCCGTGCGCCTTTGGTGTTGAATCATGCCGGCCACATGACCACGGAGACGTCTTCGGACAGCGCTGGCTCTTCGGCTTTGAAACGGAGATGAGCACTGCCCCCTAGAGTCAGGAACGACTAGCATGTATGTGCGAGGGGAACCTTTACCTTTATCTTTAAGCTATTGATGGACATTTGGATACAGTGTGATGGATAGTTTGTCGAGGAGCACCGCAGTCACACTGAGGGGTAGAGACAAGACCCACATTTAAACAGTGAGTCCTGGCAGACACCATGCTGGGTACGGATCCTGTTCTGAGTTGACCAGTGCTTGGCGAGGAAGGTCAAAACCTGGCACCTTTTGTGGTAGGGCCATTCTACGTAACGCGCCTACATCTGGGCGTTCAGCGGCCCATTTGGCTTTCCACTGTGTGTTGATGTCAAAGTTGTTAAGACGGCGGTTGAGCAAGTGCCAGAGAGGGATTTAAGCCTGCTAATGGATAGATGAGGAAGATCAGTGTGCACAGAAATAAAAAAGTGGGTTTGTCGTAATTTTGTTATACTCCTTCGCTAAGACTTCCTGCAATGGGCACTAAGTGGTGCAATGTGCGCTAAGTTATCGCAGCCGTTGGGTTGATTTTACGGGCAAAAGCAAGAATATGCAAATCTGAGTTCTGTGTCAAAAATTCCGATTTCTGGTTGAATTGAGTCCTACTGCCAACTGTGAGATACAGTTCGGTCTAACTCCTCAGGGAAAGCTCGTATTTGAAAATTGAATGTGTTTTGGACTTTTCAGACCGTGGGGAGCCTGAATACGTGTTTCTTTTGCAAATCTTGAGTTCTGTGACAAAAGTTACAAATATGAGTTGCAGATTGGTCTAACTCCTCAGGGAAAGCTAGTACTAGCAGATAGTAATTTGCAAACCCAGATTGACAAGAGCCCTAACCAACTCTGGTTTATTCAACTTGTGTCCTCCTTCAGCAAATAATAGCTTGAGGCCATGTGCGAATCCAACCCTCCGCTCAATACATATTAACAGGAGAAGTTATTTTCTGGCGGGTGGGAAAAAGACTTATAAGGATGGCCCGGGTTTCTTTCCTTGAGCATGTCCTTTCAGCCTTGTCCTTCCAGATGTTTGTTCTGCTGACTAGGCGGAACGAGCAAGAGAAAAGCGGAATTGTTGGCTGGTAGGATTTGGATGTCAACATTCGGCAAAGGGACTCTCCCAGCTGCAACCTAGAAGGCAGGCAGAGAGATCTGCAATCCCTCGGCAAAAAAAAAAAAAAACACAACAGTGACTTTGTTTTGTTTTATTTTGTTTTCCCCCCCAAAGCAACTTTTTTTTAAAACTAGCAGATCAGAGGTTTTCCTCTTGCAGGATAGGATGGAGTGTCTTTCCCGCTTGCTGGAAAACAAGGGAGCTGATCTCGCCGAATGAAAGCGAGAAAGAAAATACTTCCGGAATGAGATCCTCCCAGGGCCAGATTTAATGGGTGAAGGGCCGGGAAGCTGCATCCTAGGTTTTTTTTGTCCAACGGCAAATCAGTACATTTGAAGTGCTGGAACGCAGCAGCTTCCCTGGAGTAGTTTTTGCCCCGGGATAAGGTGTGAGTTCATAAATCACGTTGAACTCTTTTTGTTACGGGGGCCATTTGTGTCTAACAATCTTTCCGAACTCTTCCCCTAGGAGGATCAGAAAATCTGTGTTGCAATGCAACTGTGTTATTAAACGCCAGACCCCTTAAAGCTACAGTGCCGCTTTATCAGCCGTGCTGTTTCAAAGAATTCACAGAACTCCCACCAGGAGTTAAGGGGGTCTCCTCAGGGTGAAATGCTCCCGGTTCGGACTGGATCGCCCAATCCAGTAGCGATGGAGGCGAGTTGTTCGGAGAACCAGTAGCAAAAATCCCTGCGGCCCCCCCCCCCATTGCCCAGCTGAGCCACACACATCAGAGGCTCTTTTTTTAACCTTTAAAAGCATTTTTTTATACAACCTCTTCGGCTGAAAAAATGCTTTTAAAAGTAAAAAAAAAAAAGCCTCTCTGATGATCGCGCGGCTCAGCTGGGATCGTCAGAGGCTTTTCAAAGCATTTTTTCTACAACCTCTGAAGAGGTTGTAGAAAAAATGCTTTCAAAAGGCTCTGACGATCCCAGCTGACTTGCCTGATCGGCGGAGGCTTTTTTTTCCTTTTAAAAACATTTTTTCTATAACCTCTTCGGCGGAAGAGGTTGTGGAAGAAAATGCTTTTAAAAGCCTCTGACGATCCCAGCTGAGCTGTGCGATCGTCAGAGGCTTTTTTTTTTTTTTTTTTACTTTTAAAAGCATTTTTTCGGCCAAAGAGGTTATAGAAAAATGCTTTTAAAAATAATTTTTAAAAAAGCCTCTGATGATTGCGTGGCTCAGCTGGGCAATGGGGGGAGGGGGGGCAGGGATTTTTGCTACCGGTTCTCCGAATCACCCGCCTCCATCGCTACTGATCTGGTCCGAACCGGGAGCATTTCACCCTGATCTGGGTGGGTAGGCGGAGCTTCCCGCCACCTGAAGTGGGAGCAATCCGCCACTGATTCCCAGCCCTTGCAAAACAGCCCCCGCCCCCTAAAATTTGTTTTTAAAGTAGTACATCCGTTTACAAACTATTGACCTCTCATCTATAGGCTGCAAAATATGTGTGACAAAACAGTTAACAGGAAGAACAGTCGTGTCTTGACTTTGTAGTCGTTCAAGCCAGTTAGGTCTCTTGTGGTGAAGGCACCAAGCTTGGAAAACAGGAGATGGTGAATTCCTGTCTCGCTTTAGGCTTAAAAGCCGGCTGGGTGACTTTGGGTCAACGGTCACTCTCGGCTTACAACGTCAGGCCAGTGGGTCAATTTCTGTCGCAACCAATAGAACCACACTTGATCCAGGAAAAAAACCAAACAAACAACAAAGCCAGAGCCTATATTTGCAGGAAAACATCTTATTTATTTTTTGCAATCGTTCCCAGCCACAATGTGACATAGGAATGCATTGTGTCTATGAACAAAGGAAAACGTTATTTGCAAGGCGTCAAGTTGTTCTTCTTTGCAAACGCAAGTCAACATGCAACTTTTTCCTATGTTTGCAGCCCAAACAGGATCATCTCAAAAGGCCACTGGACTATGGGGTTCCCCCCACCCCCGTTTGAGGAAGAAGATGAGGTTTCGCTTCTCATCCAAAAAACTTTTTCAGTTCTGGCTGGCTGGATGCTCCATGTCCCAGTCCCACCCACTCCCAGCCAGCCAGAACTGATGAAGCAGCTGCTGTTGCTTCTTTCTCCTCCTCCTCTTCTCCTTCTCCTTCTTCATGATAGGATAGGATAGGATAGAATAGGATAGGATAGGATAGGATAGGATAGGATAGGATAGGATAACAGAGTTGGAAGGGACCTTGGAGGTCTTCTAGTCCAACCCCCTGCTTAGGCAGGAAAACCTACATCACCACCTTCTCCTCCTCCTCCTCTTCTCCTCCTCTTCTTCTCCTTCTCCTCCTCCTCTCTTCCTTCTCCTCCTCCTCCTTCTTCTCTTCTCCTCCTCCTCCTCCTCCTTTCTCCTCTTCCTCTTTTTCTTCTTCTTCCTCTTCTCCTCCTCCTCCTCTTCCTCTTCGTCTTCTTCCTCTCATCCTCCTCCTCTCCTCTTCCACTTCCTCTTCTTCCTCTTCTTCCTCTCAACCTCCTCCTCTTCTTCTTCCTCTTCTCCTCTCCTCCTCCTCCTCCTCCCTCCTCCTCTTCCTCTCATCCTCCTCCTCTTCCCCCACCCCCTCCTCCTCTCTTCTTCTTCTTCTCTTCTCCTCCTCCTCCTCTTCCTCTCCTCCTCCTCCTCTTCCCCCACCTCCCTCCTCCTCTCCTCTTCTTCTTCCTCTTCTCCTCCTCCTCCTCCTCCTCTTCTTCTTCTTCCTCTTCTCCTCCTCTCCTCCTCCTCCTCCTCCTCCTCTTCTTCCTCCTCCTCTCTTCTTCTTCGTCCTCTTCCTCTCATCCTCCTCCTCCTCCTCCCAAAAACAGAGTCCAGTTGCCTTTTGGAAAAAGCACCTTTGAGACAACTATGACCTGGATGACTTCAAACTCTCCGTAGGTAAACAAGGTCATGAAACATACAAATCTGGGCCAACATTAGGAGCAAAAGTGAAACTAGATCCTATAGATATATATGTGTATGTATGTGGTTCCCATGGGCAGGGATGCCTTGTGTTGGTGGATCACGTGACTCAGAAGTAAATGGGCTCTGATTTACCACATCTGGATGCAGCTCAAATGCCCTGAGCATGACAACAGGCTTAGTGTGAATTTAACTTCAGGCCTTTGGTGAACGCCTATATGGAATCAATCTCCCACCTGGAGTAGACTCCAACAGCCTGAGCGTGAGCAATTTGGAACATGACGGCGACCGATTGAAATCAGATCCTGGGAGAACGCCCGTATTTCATAAACTTTCCCCATTGAGGAGTCATCCACAGCCTAACAACTCACACCGTTTTAGCGTGACAATGACTTTTTGGAGCTTACAACATTCAGAAAAGAACTGCTATCTTGATTAAATTTCCCCGGTTGAGTTAAGTTAAGATAACATACTTGGCTTAGGGCCCAGTTATTTACGAGACCACCTTCTGCCACCGATAACCTCCCACCGGCCAATACGCTCCCACAGAGAGGGCCTCCTCAGGGTGCCGTCGGTCAGGCAATGTCGGCTGGCGACCCCCCGGGGAAGAGCCTTCTCTGGGGGGGCACCCGCCCTCTGGAATGAGCTACCCCCCCAGGGATACGACTGATCCCGGACCTCCGGACTTTCCGCCGGGCTCTGAAGACTTTTTTATTTCAGCAAGCTGGGCTGGGTTAAAAAATTTTTAATTGGTGAATTTTATGGGTAAGGGGTTTCAAATTGGGGGAAGCCAATATAAATTTAATTTTGTTCTTATAGTATTTTAAGGTTTATATTATATGTTTTTTAATTTTGGCTGTTCACCGCCCCGAGTCCTTCGGGAGAGGGGACGGCATAAAAATTTAATTAATTAATTAATTAATTAATTAATACAGTAATAATGTCTTCTAATCTGGTGCCTCCAGATATTTTGGACACGCAATGCTGGAGTAATGAGAGCTGAAATCGATAACATCTCTTATGTAAGGGTATATATATATTGTAGTTCTGCTGGCTGCCGGCTGCCTGAAATTCGGCAGTTCAAATCTCACCAGGCTCAAGGTTGACTCAGCCTTCCATCCTTCCGAGGTGGGTCAAATGAGGGTCCAGATTGTTGGGGGGGCAAGAGGCTGGCTCTATAAACCGCTTAGAGAGGGCACTGTGAAGCGGTATATGAATCTAAGTGCTATTGCTCTTTTGGGAACTGCAGAACACCGGGAATGAAAAATTTCCGGAGACATTAAGGGCGCTGGGAGCAGGAACCTCTGGATAGAAGGCCCTAAAACAGTGATGGCTAACCTTTTTGCCGTCGCGTGCCAAAAGCGGAGGGAGCGTGAAGGATGTCACGCACGCGTCTGCCCACACACATAATTCAAGGCTCCCCGCCATGCCCCGCCCCTGCGCATGCACGCGTGACCCCTCTGTGCTCACCCAGCTTTTGGCACACGGTGGCAAAAGGGTTACTGGTGGGACCGGTATGCCTGTTTTTCACCCTCCCCAGGCTCCAGAGTCTTTCTTGGAGCCTGGGGAGGGCAAAAACAGCCTTCCCCATGCTCCCGAGGCCCTCTGGAGGCCGGAAACAGCCCGTTTCCTGACTTCTGGTGGGCCCAGAAGGCCTGAAAATCAGCTGGCTGGTGCACGCTGGAACTGAGCTAGGGCAACGCTCACATGCCCACAGATATGGCTCCATGTGCCACCTGTGGTACACCTGCCATAGGTTCGCCATCACGGCCCTAAAACATCTGGCCTCAATTGCACCGAGCTTGCGAGATGATCCAGAGAAGTCAATCATTTTTTTTAAAAGGCAATTTTCTGAGAGAGAAAGGAAACCGGACTTTTTTGGGGTGGGGGGGAGTGACGGGGTGCGGTTTGAAAACCAGGCTTCCATGTTGCAAGAAGCTGACGCATGATCTGATCATGAATTGATCCTGGAGGAACCGATGAAGGATAAGACTTAAGAAAGAGAGCAAAGATGAGATGTTATTTAGCAAGATGGTAATTAGACAGAGCAGGAGGTGATAAAGTTTCGCGTGGCTTGCTTACGATCAGACAACAGGTGTGTTAAGGAAAAAGCATGTTGGGAAGGTACCGTATTTCCCCGAAAATAAGACCCTGTCTTATATTTTTTTTTCAACCCTGAAATAAGTGCTTGGCCTTATTGCCATGCCCTCAAAAGCCCAATTGGGCTTATTATCAGAGGGGGTGTCTTATTTTGGGGGAAACAGGGTAGTTCAGGATGGGGGAACTGGCTGAAAGTACAGGTAGTCCTCGGATTACGACCGTTATTGAGCCCAGCATTTCTGCTGTTAAGCGAGACATTTGTTCAGTGAGTTTTGCTCCCTTTTACGACCTTCCTTGCCACTGTTGTTAAGTGAAGCGCTGCAGTCGATAAGTTAGTAACATGGTTGTTAAGTGAATCTGGCTTCCCCGTGGACTTTGCTTGTCCGAAGGTCGCAAAAGTGGATCGCATGATCTTTTGGGGGCACAGCAATGGTCATAAGTGTGAACCAGTGGCCAAGCAACTGAATTTGGATCCAGGAGAGGCTACAAGCAAAGGTCGTAACTGTGAAAAATGGCCATAAGTGAACCGTTGTCACTAAGTGAACTGTTATAAGTCGGGGTCTACCTGTATTGCAAGAGAGAAGGTATGATCTGAAAAGCAGGCATCCAAGGAAAGGAATATGGTGGTTTAGTTGCCTCGAGTTGAAAATAAGATACGGGTAATTACGAACCACAATTGAGCTGAAAATTTCCGTTGCTAAGTAAGAAATTTGTTCAGTGAGTTTTGCCACATTTTACGCCCTTCCTTGACACCGTTGTTAAGTGAATCACTTAAATGAAGTTAGTACCCCGGTTGTTAAGTAAATTGATTTTGCTTGCCAGAAGGCCGCAAAAACGGATCGCATAACCTTGGGACACAGCAGTGGTCATAAATAGGAACCAGTTGCCGAGTATCTAAATATTGATCATGTGACTATGGGGATGCTGCAATGGTCGTAAGTGTGAAAAACGGTCATCAGTCGCTTTTTTCAGCGCCGTTGGAACTTCGAACGGTCACTAAATGAACGATCGTAAATCGAGGACTAGTAAAAGAAAATGTGGACAGGAGTTAAGCATTGCGAGACGAAAGAAGGATGGGCAAATCGAGAAGGTATAAGGACTATTCCTGCACCCTTTGTCCATGTTTGGGCAACCCCAGAGAGATCTCCAAACTTTGAACCTTTAAGACTTGTGGACTTCAACTCCCTGTCCAATCTCTCGGGGGCTGCCCCAAAGAAGAGGGAGTCAAGCTATTCTCCAAAGCACCTGAGGGCAGGACAAGAAGCAACGGGTGGAAACTAATCAAGGAGAGAAGCAACCTAGAACTAAGGAGAAATTTCCTGACAGTGAGAACAATTAACTAGTGGAACAACTTGCCACCAGAAGTTGTGAATGCTCCAACACCGGACGTTTTTAAGAAGGTGTTGGATAACCATTTGCTTCTCTCCTTGGTTAGTTTCCATCCGTTGCTTCTGGTCTTGCCCTCAGGTGCTTTGGAACATAAGTTGCCCCTTCTTCTTTGTGGTAGCTCCTCAAATATTGGAGCACTGCAAGGACAGTTAATCCTTGGTTTACCACCGGTCATTGAGTGACCATTCAAAGTTACCGCAGCATTGGAAAAAAGCGACTTATGACCATTGTTCATGCTTACGACCATTGCAGCATCCCCACGGGTCACATGACCAAAATTTAGATGCTTGGCAACTGGCGTATACTTATGACGGTTGCATTCTCCCGGGGTCATGTGATTCTCCTTTTGTGACCTTCTGACCAGCAGATTCAATGGGGGAAGCCAGATTCATTTAATAACCATGTTACTGACTTTAACGACTGCAGGCATTTCCTTAAGAACTGTGGCAAGAACCAGCAAGATTGGCTGGGATGTTCTTGAACAGGTCTCCGAATTGTTGGAGGTGTGGACACAAACAAGGAACATTCTACCACATGTGGTGGCCCTGTCCTAAGATTAGGAAATTTGGGGGCAAGATTAAAAAAATGGCTGGATGAAATAACAGGGCAGAAGATAGAAAGAAATCCGGAATTGTTTCTCCTGGGTATTCTGGAAGGGAAAATGCAGAAAAGTATACAATATATCATATTACACATACTAACGGCAAGTAGAATTGTGATAGCACAAAATTGGAAACAATCAGACACCCCTCCGGATCAAATCATAATAATAAAAAAAATATACAAATGTGCAGAGATGGACAGATTATCGATGGAAATGAAGGAGAGGGAGGACACTGAGTACTATTTAATATGGAATAAATGGCATTCCTGGCTGGAGAGTAAACATAAAACTTAAGGGATGTTTTTGTTATGAGATCGAATTGTAAATAGAAATCAAGCTAATTTAGATAAAGATTGTAAGTTTAAGATAGAGATATTTAGAAGCAGAATTTGTGTAAAGAGGTTAAATAGGCTAGAGCAAGGGTCGGCAACCTGCGGCTCTGGAGCCGCATGTGGCTCTTTCATCCCTCTGCTGTGGCTCCCGGTCACCGGGCTCCACAATTGATAGGGCTTTCAGTTAGGACAGGTAGAGGAAAAAGGATGCCGTGCTAGGAGGAGACTCTATGGTGGGGGAATCGGACTTCCGGTCAGCTCCAGAATTGAACGGGGTCGTCCGGTTAGGACTTTGGTGGCTCTTTAAGTGTTTAAGATTGCCGACCCCTGGGCTAGAGATACAGATGCAGAAAAGTTTTTATTAGTGTTGAAATTTTGATATTTATTTATTCATTCATTCATTCATTCATTCATTCATTCCGAATTTATATACCGCACCTTCTCCCGAGGGACTCAGGGCGGTGTACAGCCAGATAAAAAACATACAATACAAACATTAAAAACAATTAATATGTTTGTTTTTGGTTGTTTATATTTTTTGGTGTGTGTGTGTGTTTTCTTGCTTTTTTGTGTGTGTATTATGTTTCTTTTTGTACCGTGCATTTTAATCTTTGGAAATTTAATAAATATTATTTTTTTGTTAAAAAAAAAAAAAAAGAACGGTGGCAAGAAAAGTGGTAGCATGGGGCCGAACTCACTTCACAGCTCTCTCCCTTAAGAATGGAAATTTTGAGCTCCGTTGTGGTCGTAAGTCGAGGACTACTTATAAGTCACGCTGGCTTAACACAACGGTATTGTTTGAGCCAAACAATGCTTGCTTTCCCTCGGTACCCTTGAGTGACACACTGCCCATCTTTATTTAAGCTTACTCCAGCATGTTGTGCAAACATGCCATTGTGTCTTTGAAAAATAGATTATTGAGTGATTAGGATCCTGTGCTTCTGCGTTTACTTAAAACTCTGGAACAAATGGTCCCGCAAAGTAATTTTGCACAAGCTTGCAAAAATAGAGGACAAGCGCAATCGGCCATAGATTATTTGAGGGGAGGAGTGGTGAATCCCAGACAGGGACGCACGGACAAATAGTAGCTGCTCAGACTGAGGTTTTTGAGCCAAACATTCCTAGCATGGCAGATAACGATCATGCTAAGAGAGACAACGTGGAAGGTGCATGCAGGTGTTTCCCTCTTTTCACCTGCGGGCAGTTCACACGGGGGCGTGAATACCTGCCAATTTGCAGCCTCACTTTTGGACAATCCCAGCACTTGTTTTTGAATTAAGTACTATTTTCAGAACGTATCTCCAGTTGCTCTTCAAGAAAAGAAGGGAGGGAGGGAGGGAGGAAAGAAAGGAAAAAAGGAAAGGAAAGAAGGAAAGGAGAGAGGAAGGAAAGGAGGGAGGAAGGAAGGAAAGAAGGTAAAAAGGAAAGGAAGGAAGGAAAGAAGAGAGGAAGGAAGGAAGGAGAGACAGAGGAAAGGAAGGAAGGAAAGGAGGGATGGAGGAAGGAAGGAAGGAGAGAAAGGGAAGGAAGGAAAGAGGGAGGAAAAAAGGAAAGGAAAGAAGGAAAAGAGAGGAAGAAAAGGAGGGAGGGAGGAAAGGAGGGAGGGAGGAAGGAGAGAGAAGGAAGGAAGGAAGGAAAGGAGGAAGGAAGGAAGGAGAGAAAGAGGAAAGGAAGGAAGGAAAGGAGGGATGGAGGGAGGAAGAAAGGAAAGGAGGAAGGAAGGAAGGAAAGGAAGAGGAAGGAAAAGCGATAGAGGAAGGAAGGAAATGAGAGAGGAAGGAAGGAGAGAAAGGAAGGAATGGAGGGAGGAAGAAAGGAAGAATGAAAAGGAGGGAGGGAGGAAAGAAAGAGGGAAGGGAGGAAGGAAGGAAAGAAGGAAGGAAGGAAAGGAGAGAGGAAGGAAGGAAAGAAAGGAGAGAGGAAGGGAGGAAGGAAGGAAAGAATGAAAGGAAAGAAGGAAAGGAGAGAGGAAGGAAGGAAGGAAAGGAGAGGAGAGGAAGGAGGAAAGAAGGAAAGGAAAGAAGGAAAGGAGAGAGGAAGGAAGGAAGAGAAAGAGGGAAGAAAGGAAGGAAAAGAGGGAAGGAGGGAGGAAGGAAGGAAATAAGGGAGGGAGGAAGGAAGGAGAGAAAGAGGGAAGGAAGGAAAGAAAGGGAGGGAGGAAAAAAGGAAAGGAAAGAAGGAAAAGAGAGGAAGAAGAGAGGAAGGAAAGGAGGGAGGGAGGAAGGAGAAAGAGGAAAGGAAGGAAGGAGAGGAGGGAGGGAGGAAGAAAGGAAATGAGGAAGGAAGGAAAGGAGGAGGAAAAAACGACATACAATTTGGGACTCAGTTGCAGTCATACGTTGAGGACTGCCTGTAGTCTTCCTGTGACCTAGAATGGGCCTTTTCTTTGCCTTGATCACGGAGAAGCTTGTAATGTTTTTGTTTGTCTAATTGTCTCCTGGATCTTGGTCAACCTGGGAGCCAACTCACAAACTGTAATGTTGGCTGACGCTGAAAGGCCCTTCTATAGATGGGAGCCACCCTAGATGTTCTGGATTGACATGAGGCCTGGGAAAGAGACAACCCAGTTAGATCCAAGAGAAGAGCTGTGGAGAAGCTAGTTAGACCAGTCCATTTCCTCAACCCAATACCTAAGCCTTCCATGATGCCTTGGATCCAAGGATCTTCTCGCCCTATTTGAGATCATCAATGTCTTCTTGTAATCTCAGAAGACATTTTTAAAAAATCAGAATAAGAATAACAAGTGTCGGAAGGGGACCTTGGAGGTCATCCGGTCCAACCCCCTGCTCAGGCAGGAAACCCTATACCCTTGATGGCGAACCTACGGAAGTGGCACGCGGCGCCAGTTCTCCAGGCACACGAGCCGTTGCCCATTGCACTTCTGGGTTCTGGCGTGCCAGCCAGCTGGTTTTTACGCGCACGGGAGCAGTGGTGACTATATTCGAACCGCCAAACTGCCGACCTTTTGATTGACAAGCTCAGCGTCTTAGCCACTGAGCCACCATGTTCCCTGTTATAGGTAATACTTATTAAGTTCCTAATTTCTACCTCTTTTCTACCGAAACTACTTTTCTTGTTCCAAACGATTCCTATAAAAATAGAGGGGAAAAAAAAATATTTTGATGAGCTAAATGAAACAATTTTGAAATTTATTTGGCAGGGGGGAACAAAGCTGGAATCAGGTTGAAAATGGTGCAAGAACCTGGTTCACTTTAGAACAGGGGTCTCCAACCTTGGCAACTTTAAGCCTGGAGGACTTCAACTCCCAGAATTCCTCAGCCAGCTTCATGGAGCCTTTGTAATATTCCATTAATCTTAGTGTCTTCGGAAGGAACGGTTGTGCACTCAAGTAGTTCTTTTTGTTTCAGAACTTGTTTGCTTAAGGTTGTGTCTCTTGTAACTGTAGCCCTGCGAGTACACAAACCTACTCCTTAGAATAGAATAGAATGTTTTATTGGCCAAGTGTGAGTGGACACACAAGGGATTTGTCTTGGTGCATACGCTCTCGGAGTACATAAAAGATACGTTCATCAAGAATCATAAGGTACAACACTTAATGATAGCCATAGGGTACAAATAAACAATCAGGAAACAATATCAATATAAATTGTAAGGATACAAGCGACAAAATTACAGTCATAAGTGGAAGGAGATGGGCGGTGGGAACGATGAGAAGATTAATAGTAGTGCAGACTTAGTAAATAGTTAGGACTTAGAAGGACTACGTGACGTTTGGCTCTCGGTGCTTCCGAGCTGGGTTAATTTAAAACATACCACATAGATTCCTTGACCTGGAAGAGACCTTAGAGTCCAAGGCAGGAGATCTTATTGCATCCCAGACAAAGGGGTTGCCCAATCTTTACTTGAAGGCCTCCGGTGATGGAGCACCCACAATTTCTGGTGGCAAGCCGTTCCACTGATTAATTGCTCTAACCATCAGGAAATTTCTCCTTAGCCCTAGGTTGAATCTCAAAACAAGATAGAATAGCGTAGAATTCTTTTATTGGCCAAAGTGGGATCGGGCACACAAGGAATTTGTCTTTAGTGCATACACTCTCGGTGTACATACAAGCGGCAAGTGATAAATCATCATAAAATACAATCATCATAAGCAGGGTGGATTTGATTTAAATCGAGTTGATTTAAATCACCATTTAAATCATGATTTAAATCACTAGTAAAAAGTGGCTGTCCAGTCTCTTCTTAAAAATCTCCAGTGATGAAGAACCCACAATTTCTGGTGGCAAGCTGTTCCACTGGTTAATTGTCCTCCCTGTTAGGAAGTTCCTCCTCAATTCCAGGTTGATTTTCCTCAATTCCAGGTTCTTGTACCACTTCTTGTCCTTACTTTTGGCCTCAATTGTGGTTGTGTGAGGATTACTTTTCACACGGTTCACGGTTTACCGGGTTGAACAACAAACAACCCAACCTCAGATGAGGCTAATCTCCTGCGTTTTATAAGCCAAGTCATAAAGAGTCATCAAGCACATGGGTCTGAGGTCCTGCGCAGCTGACTATGTGGAGTGGAGAGTGAGGGTTATTTGTACCCTCTCTTGGGCCTTGCCCACGAGTTTCCTGTTCCTGTGCAAGAAATGTCTTACATTGGCTGTAGTCAGACTCCCATGGCGCCATGTGGGGGTCATGTTTGTCTGAGTCAAGTTTGGTTGAACCTTGGGCTGATGCAATGTCCCTCAGGTGATTTTGCAATGCAGTGATCCCTGCTGTTAGATAATCCTATTATGTCCTGGAGGGGTCATGTCTTAATCCCATCACCCTGGAGGTGAAGATCTTTTGTCTTGTAGATAGGATGGCCCAGTCTTTCTTAATGGGCACCAAATATACGATGGGGGGGGCAGGGAGCTGAAGCCCCGAGTTTCTGTCTCCCTTAAGATTTCCATTTCTCTTTTAGGGGAAATAAAATATTCTGCATTTTTTAATATTTCCTAAAATATTTCATTCTTCTAGGAGGGGTGGGTGCTCACTTTCTACACTTACCATAAATCACATGGCTGGCTGGAGAATTCTGGGAGTTGAAGTCCACACGTCTTAAAGTTGCCAAAGATTGGGAAACCCAAGAGCCTTGGTACTACAGTGGTTTAAAGCACCCTGTTATTAAGACCAGCTGCCTGCAATTTACTGCTGGTTCGAATCCCTCCAAGGCTCAAGGTTGACTCAGCCTTCCATCCTTTCTAAGGTAGGTTAAATGAGGACCCAGTTTGTGGGGGCAATAAGCTGACTTTGTATAAATATACAAAAGTATGAAGGCTATTGCTGAATGCACTGTAAACCGCCCTGAGTCTCCGGAGAAGGGCGGCATATAAATCAAATTAAAAAAAAAAAAACCCTTTCTCTATCCATCCCCATCCCACCTTTATCAAAGCAGGATAGCCCATGGATTTATCCTCAATTGCTCACCCCCTACACTTCTCATTCTAGGTAGCTTACAGTATATGAGAGAAAACATCAGTGACTCATAAAATCAATGCTTCAATCCAATGATAAACAAAGCAGCTAGACTATAAATACCATTGCTATTTTCAGACAGAAGCCCTGTGATTTTCTGAAACTTGTAGGTAGGCGAATATCTAATCTCAGAAGAGAAATTTCTTCCGGACGGAGGGGGCTACCATTGGAAATAGTCAAGCTCTGGGGTTCGCCCCCTTCCCCAAAATCCTCCCTTGTCTTATTGTGAAGGTTGGGGAAAGTTCTTGTGATTGTGAAGGATACAGTTGAAAGCAAAAGAATTTCTACCGGGGGTGGGCTTCAAATATTTTAGCAAGTGGTTCTCTGCCTGGTTGCTGGATGGGCGTGGCGATGGGGGCGTGGCCTAGTCAGCTGCACTACGGGGAGGGGCATTTTTGGCCTCCCCGGGCTCCGGAGGATTTCCTCGAACCTCCAGGAGGGTGAAAACGGCCTCCCCAGGCTCCAGAGGCCCCCTGGAGGCCAGAAATGCGCCCGTTTCCAGCCTTCCCGAACTTCCGGTAGGCCTGTTTTTCATCCTCCCCGAGCCTCCGCGTGCACCCTGCACTTACCTGCATCCAAAACGGGCCGCGTGGGGACTCCTGGGAGTGGTGGGGTGGGAGGGGAGGGGCCAGCCAGGATTTGGGGGTTCTCCGAACTGCACAGAATTTTAGCTAGAGGTTCTCCCGAACCCTTACGAACCCCCAGCAGCCTACCCCTGGTTTCTACTCCTTAGCAAAGAAGAAGATTGAAATGCTCAGGTTGCCTTCACGCAACCCGTTAAACCCAACGAAAAAATATTAGCGCTTGGGAAATGGGTCAAAACCAGTCAGAGAACTATGATGAAGCAATCCAGGGTTTAGTAAATTTTGTGAACCGCCCTTTACAAAGATAGCCCCCTCCTGCTTTTGACTCACGGATAGAGAAGGGAGAAAGTAAAAAAAAATATATAACAAGGATTACTGCTGCGTGCAATTGTTTATTTGTCTACTGATGGGGTTTCTGGCTGAGCTTTTTAAAAGTTAGTTTTTTTAAAAATAGCTTTTTAAAAAAAAATAGTAGAAGAAAACCAGATAGTCTAAGGCACTGATAGCTAACCTTTTTCTCGCCGTGTGTTGAAAGCACGTGCAGGTGCCTTCCATCCTTCCGAGGTGGGTAAAATGAGGACCCAGATTATTGGGGACAATAGGCTGACTCTGTAAACCGCTTAGAGAGGGCTGTAAAAGCACTGTGAAGCGGTATATAAGTCTTAAGTGCTATTACTATTTTCCTTCCTTCCTTCCTTCCTCCCTCCCTCCCTCCCTCCCTCCCTCCCTGTGGTTAGAAACAGTATTGCAGGCTGACTCTGCCCACCGGCCGCAGTTCGATCCTGATGGGCTCAAGGTTGACTCAGTCTTCCATCCTTCCGAGGTGGGTAAAATGAGGAGCCAGATTTTTGGGGGCAAGAGGCTGACTCTGTAAGCGGCTTAGAGAGGGCTGGAAAGGACTGTGAAGCGGTATATAAGTCTAAGTACTATTGCTATTTTCTTTGCTTCCTTCCTTCCTTCCTTCCTTCCTTCCTTCCTTCCTTCCTTCCTTCTGTGGTTAGAATGTAGTATTGCAGGCTAACTCTGCCCACTGCCAGCAGTTCGATCCTGACCAATTGGCTCAAGTTTTGACTCAGCCTTCCAGCCTTCTGAGGTCAGCAAAATGAGGACCCAGATTGTTGGGGGCAAAAGGCTGACTCTGTAAGCGGCTTAGAGAGGGTTGTAAAAGCACTGTGAAGCGGTATATAAGTCTAAGTGCTATTGCTTATTATTCCCCCAAAACCCCAAACTTTAAAAAAGTTTTTCAAAGGTGGGGCATGGCCCTGACAACTTTTGACATCTTCCTGAGCAAATCGAGAAGGCACGGCGTTCGGTTGCAACACGTCTCTGGGGGGGTTGACATTCTTCGGAAAAGAACACAGTGTTTTTTCAAGGTCCTTATTGACATTACGAGCTCTTGCTCGTTGGGTCTTTAGGTCCCGTTGCATCTGATCTTGTGTAGCCCGCATCTCCACGGACGGCGCTTCATTCCTCTGATTCAGATCTGAATCCAGCTGGGGCTGGTTCCCAGTCCCTCTGACTCATCGCAAACTGAGGCTGTTTTGTCCGCCGTCTGCCCTTAAACTGCCTAAAAATAGTTTTTAATAGAATCTCCCTCTCCGTTTATTTTTTTTACGGAGGAAGGGCTGGGTCCCTGGCACTGACCCATCTAAAGCAGTGATGGGATTCAATTTTTTGTTTTTTACTACTGGTACTGTGGGCGTGGCTTGGTGGGCGTGGCAGGGGAAGGATACTGCAAAATCTCCATTCCCTCCCCACTCCAGGGGAAGGGTACTGTAAAATCTCCATTCCCTTCCTGCTCCTAGGGAAGGATATTGTAAAATCTCCATTCCATCCCCACTCCAGGGGAAGGATGCTGCAAAATCTCCATTTCCTCCCCACTCCAGGGGAAGGATGCTGTAAAATCTCCATTCCCACCCCACTCCAGGGGAAGGTTACTGCAAACCCTCCATTTCCTCCCTGCTCCAGGGAAAGGGTACTGTAAAATCTCCATTCCCACCCCACTCCAGGGGAAGGATACTGCAAAATCTCCATTTCCTCCCTGCTCCAGGGAAAGGGTACTGTAAAATCTCCATTCCCACCCCACTCCAGGGGAAAGTTACTGCAAACTCTCCATTTCCTCCCCACTCCAGGGGAAGAATACTGCAAACTCTCCATTTCCTCCCCACTCCAGGGGAAGGATGCTGTAAAATCTCCATCCCTCCCTGCTCCAGGGAAAGGATATTGTAAAATCTCCATTCCCACCCCACTCCAGGGGAGGGGTACTGCAAAATCTCCATTTCCTCCCCACTCCCCAGGGGATGGATGCTGTAAAATCTCCATCCCTCCCTGCTCCAGGGAAAGGGTACTGTAAAATCTCCATTCCCACTCCACTCCAGGGGAAGGTTACTGCAAAATCTCCATTCTGTCCCCACTCCAGGGGAAGGACCACTGCAAAATCTCCATTCCCTTCCCACTCCAGGGGAAGGATACTGCAAAATCGCCATTTCCTCCCGATCAGCTGGGACTCGGGAGGCAGAGAATAGATGGGGGTGAGGCCAGTCAGAGGTGGTATTTACCGGTTCTCCAAGCTACTCAAAATTTCCGCTACCGGTTCTCCAGAACTGGTCAGAACCTGCTGAAACCCCACCTCTGGTCTAAAGAATGTAGGATGTGGTCTCCGTCATTCAGCCAGCCGGTTGTGAATTTCTAGTTTCAAAGCTGCCTTTTAAATACATTGCAAATATACCGTAGGTAGTCCTCGACTTGCGACCACAATGGAGCCCAACATTTATTTTGCTGAGTGAGGCATTGGTTAAGTGAGTTTTGAAACCCTATTGATTGGCCTTTCTTGCCACCGTTGTTAAGTGAACCGCTGCAGTGGATAAATTAGTTAACCCGGTTGTTAAGTGAAGAATCTGGCTTCCCCATGAACTTGGCTTGTCAGAGGTTTGCCATAGGACACAGCAGCGGTCGTAAGTATGAACTAGTGGCCAAGCATCTAAATTTGGATCCTGCGATCATGGGCTGCTGCAAAGGTCGTACCTGTGAAAAACTGTCATAAATCACATTTTTCAGTGCCATTCTAACTTTGAATAAGAAGGAATAAGGAATAAGGAATAGAATAGAATAGAATAGAATAGAATAGAATAGAATAGAATAGAATAGAATAGAATAGAATAGAATAGAATAGAATAGATGAGAATAGAATAGAATAGAATAGAATAGAATTAAGAATGAAATAGTAAGAATAGAATAGAATAGAATTAAGAATGAAATAGTAAGAATAGATTAGAATAGAATAGAATAGAATAGAATAGAATAGAATAGAATAGAATAGAATAGAATAGAATTAAGAATGAAATAGTAAGAATAGATTAGATTAGAATAGAATAGAATAGAATAGAATTAAGAATGAAATAGTAAGAATAGAATAGAATAGAATAGAATAGAATAGAATAGAATAGAATTAAGAATGAATAGTAAGAATAGATTAGATTAGATTAGAATAGAATAGAATAGAATAGAATAGAATAGAATTAAGAATGAATAGTAAGAATAGAATAGAATAGAATAGAATAGAATAGAATAGAATTAAGAATGAAATAGTAAGAATAGATTAGATTAGATTAGAATAGAATAGAATAGAATAGAATTAAGAATGAAATAGTTAGAATAGAATAGAATAGAATAGAATAGTGGAATTAAGAAAATGGAATGGAATGGAATGGAATTTGACAGGACAGGATAGGATCTTGGAGGTCTTCTAATCCAGTGCCCGATTGAAACAGGAGACCCTCTACCATCTCAGACAAGTGACTGTCCACTCTCTTCTTTAAAAACCTCCAGTGATGAAGCACTCACGATTTCTGGTGGCAGGCTGTTCCACTGCTTAATTGTCCTCACCGTTAGGAAGTTTCTCCTTAGTTCCACGTTGCTGCTCCCTTTGATTAGTTTCCATGCATTGTTTCTTGTCCTGCCCTCTGATGCTTTGGAGAATAATTTGATCCCTTCGTCTTTGTGGCAGCCCCTCAAATAGTGGAATACTGCTATCATGTCACCCCTAATTCTTCTCTTCTTTAGACTGGCCAAACCCAAATTCTGCAGCTGTTCTTCCTGTGTTTTAGTCTCCAGGCCTTTGATCCTCTTAGTTGCTCTTCTCGGAACTTTTTCCAAAGTCTCAACATCTTTTTTTTTGTAGTATGGTGGCCAAAATCGATTGCAGTATTCCAGGCGTCGCCTTACTACGGTTTTATAAAGCGGCACTAATCCTTCAGGGGATCTTGATTCTACGTCTCTGTTTATAAATTACTAAGATGAGAAGCCTAATCATAATCGTAAACCTAATCGCTGTGATTACTGAGCAAAAGGTTGTAAGTGGACCGTGCAACTACCTTTACGGGTGCGATCCGGAGCCACAAAACCCGAGATTTAATCGTAGCGGGCTGGAGTGTTTCCGCAGAGTTTTCCTTTTGACCCCGAGGGTGGGAAATGACCCTGGGAGATGAGGTCAAACATGAGATTTGTCCTTGTGCCAAACGGATGGGGTGGGTGAGTCAGCTGGAGCTCCTCGCTGAGTCAAAGTAAGGAGGGGGAAGGGTTCCCGTTTGCAGGTTTGCCTTACTTCACCTTTAATCTCTCCAGAGCAGTGGCACCATTATGTGGGAGAATTAACGGGAGCACGTACTGTATGGATTTTTAGAAGGAGAAGATGTGAGCTGCATTCCATGGTTGGGCAGGGGGAAAAAATAATCTCTTGCTTTTGCTTTGCTATATGGACACCCGAAGTTTGACATGAAGTCTTGCAGAGAAGATAGCTCAGCAGACTAATGCATTGTAATTTAACTCCAGCTGTCTGCAATTACTGCAAGTTCGAATCTCGCCAGGCTCAAGGTTGACTCAGCCTTCCATCCTTTCTAAGGTAGGTAAATTGAGGACCCAGTTTGTGGGGGCAATAAGCTGACTTTGTATAAATATACAAAAGGATGAAGGCTATTGCTTAACGCATTGTAAGCCGCCCTGAGTCTCCGGAGAAGGGCGGCATATAAATCAAATTTTAAAAAGTAGGGAAAAAACAGATGTTGAGATGCTAGAAAGAGTGCAGAGAAGAGCAACAAAGATGATTTAAGATGGTTTGTTGTTGTTGTCAGTCGCAAAGTTGTGTCCAACCCATCGCGACCCCATGGACAACGTTCCTCCAGGCCTTTCTGTCCTCCACCATCCTCTGGAGTCCATTTAAGCTCATGCTGACTGCTTCGGTGACTCCATCCAGCCATCTCATTCTCTGCCGTCCCCTTCTTCTCTTGTCCTCAATCTTTCCCAGCATTAGGCTCTTCTCCAGGGAGTCCTTCCTTCTCCTTAGGTGGCCAAAGTATTTGAGTTTCCTCTTCAGGATCTGGCCTTCTAAAGAGCAGTCAGGGTTGATCTCTAGGACTGACCGATTGGATCGCCTTGCAGTCCAAGGGACTCACAGGAGTCTTCTCCAGCACCAGAGTTCAAAGGCCTCCATTCTTTGGCACTCAGCCTTCCTTTGTTGTTGTTGTTAGTTGCGAAATCATGTCCGACCCATCGTAACCCCATGGACCACGTTCCTCCAGGCCTTCCTGTCCTCTACCATCCCCTGGAGTCCATTGAAGCTCACGCCGACTGCTTCAGGGACTCCGTCCAGCCACCTCGTTCTCTGCCGTCCCCTTCTTCTTTTGCCCTCCATCGTTCCCAGCATTAGGCTCTTCTCCAGGGAGTCCTTCCTTCTCCTTAGGTGGTCAAAGGATTTGAGTTTCCTCTTCAGGATCTGGCCTTCTAAAGACGCTAGGAAGAGTGCAGAGAAGAGCAACAAAGATGATTGAAGGGTCTGGAGGCTAAATGGTACAATGAACAATTGCGGTCTAGTCTAATTTGGGGGTTGGGTTTGGGTAGTCTAAAGGAAAGAAGAATTGGGGATGGCATGATAGCAGCATTCCAGTACTTGAGGGGCTGCCACAGAGAAGACAGAGTGTTGTGGCCCGTCAGCGGCCTGTGCAGTTAGTAGCTGATTCTGACAGCGAGGAGGCTGGTGTGGTGCTGCGCCAGCAGCCTGTGCAGCTGGTACCCGAGTCAGACAATGAGGAGGCTGGAGAAGATGTGATGCCAGAGGCGGGGATTCAGCCAGGGCCTTCAGAACCTCCAGAAGGTCCTTTAAGTGAAGAGGACGAAGAGGAGGAGCCTCTTCTCGATGCACGAGCGTGCAGAGGTGTTAAAAGGCAGGAGTGGCTCCTCAGGAGAAGGTCTCCATGAGAGTAAGACTTGGGGCTAATTGGCCACTCCCCTAGCCTATTTAAGGAAGGACAACGACTGAGGCAATTTGCAGGGAACAACTTCGTTCATATTCCTTCGCGTCTTGATTCCAGAAAGGTTTGATTCGGCTCTTGTTTCTCTCTTGTCAGTTTTCCTGCAAATTGCTTCTGGGCATTCTGCCAACCACAGTAAAGATTACGGTTATCTGAAATACCGTGCCTCAGAATCGAGTTATTATTCTTTGGATTCTCGTCGGCTGTTAATGAAGTTAAATTAACAGCCCTTGTTCAGAAAAGGCTGATTTAAACTGTACTTGTGTTCGAACAACTACTAAGAAAGCTCATTAGTAGTCCTTAATTAGTAAACTAAGGTTTGTACGGACTTTGTGTGTGCTGCGTTCTTTGGGGTCCGTAGCTGGGGCAGAACACAGGGTCAAATTATTCTCCAAAGAACCGGAGGGCAGGAGAAGAAACAATAGTTGGAAACTAACCAAGGAGAGAAGCAACCTGGAATTAAGGAGAAACTTCCTAACAGTGAGGACAAATAACCAGTGGAACAGCTTGCCACCAGAAATTGTGGGTGCTTCATCACTGGAGGTTTTTAAGAAGAGACTGGACAGCCACTTGTCTGAAACGGTATAGCTCCTGCTTGAGTAGGGGGCTCGAATAGAAGACCTCTAAGGTCCCTCCCATCTCTATTGCGATTCAATCTGGTGGATTAATGCCAGTTATTGCTGTTTCACTATCAAGCTTCCAGCACTTAAGGGATGAGTCCATGGTCACCGCCAGGATTTATTTGGAGACGCAAAGCCTAGCATCTTGCAGATGGGTTAACTTTAGGCTCCGTGCCCCGCTTTGCTCATCAGGTGAGGTCATCCTTGCCTATTTTTGGATGTAGAGTTTGCGTTACTTAATCCGCTTCAGATACGGTTGTCTGGGATCCCAGGGAGGATGTGAGAGGAAACAGAACGCAGCCTTGGGACACATCAGACAGCTGAATTCCCCTTGTATCTATTGCACAGCTGAGAAAATGAAAAGGAGGTTTTATTTATTTATTTATTTATTTATTTATTTATTTATTTATTTATTTATTATATTTCTATACCGCCTTTCTCCCGTAGGACTCAAGGCGGTGTACAGTCAAGAAAAATATAGACACACAAACATCATAAAATTGCTAATTAAAATTGTTACTTAGTTTGGCCCAATTAAATAGAACCTAAAATTAGATAACATTTTAAAAACATTCACACATTCATATGTTTAGCCCCGCCTGTTGGAACATCAGGGTTTTGAGGGCACGGCGGAAAGCACGGAGATCAGGGATATTCCGTATCTCGGGGGGCAGTTCATTCCAAAGGGTTGGAGCCCCCACAGAGAAGGCCCTCCCCCTGGGAGTCGCCAGTCGACATAATTTGGCTGACGGTACCCTGAGTAGTCCCTCCCTGTGAGAACGAACTGGTCGGTGGGAGGCTATTGGTGGCAAAAGACGGTCTCGTAGGTACCCAGGTCCTAAGCCATGGAGCGCTTTAAAGGTGATAACTAACACCTTGAATCGCACCCGGTTAGATCACAGGAGACCTCTGCAGCTCTTCAGAACTTGGGCTCGGCATTTCCTCATAAATTTGTGGCCGGGGTTCATGGAATCATAAAATCCTTAATCTTAACTCTGAGTCCAAGCTCCTCTTTGGAGAAGAAATACCAGTTGAAGTCTCCTAATAAAGGAGAATATTTGTAGCTCAGGGTTGAAAATGAGGGGGTCTTTGGTGCTCTCTGAATTTGGTTGTTTTTTTTGCAGATGCTTCATTACCAAACTTGGTTATCTCATCAGTGCTAGAAGGGAGTGAAGGTTGTGGAAAAGAGGAGGAGGAGGAGGAGGAGGAGGAAAAGGATTGTAGGGTCTTTGCTGCTCTCTGAGCTTGGTTGTTTCTTATAGACGCTTTATTACCAAACTAGGTAACTTCATCAGTGCTAGAAGGGAGTAGGTTTGGGGTTTATAAGAGAGTAGACCAAACCCTACACTCTTCTAGCTCTGATGATGTTACCTGGTTTAGGTGATGAAAACTCTGCAAGAAAACAGGGGAGCTCAGAGAGCACCAAGGACCTCCCAAAATCTCCTGACCGTTGGTGTCCAACCCAGACTTGATCACGTCCAAGATCTCACCATCTCTCGGTCAAATTGATCTTGCGGTTAGACCTGGAATTAAGACACTTGATTGGAAACTCTTCTCCGGCAACCAACCACCTTCCCATATTTGCTAGTTTTGTCACCTAAAATTTGCTTTTATTGCCCTGGATTTGTTTTTAACTTGCGCGCCTCCCAGAATCGTTATGAGTAGTGGTGGCTTCTATAGATCTCTCTTCTCTACTTCTCAGAATATAACAGAACCGAATGACCGAGTTGGGAGGGACCTTGGAGGTCTTCTAGTCCAACCCACATCACTCAGTGATGGGTTTCAAAATTTTTGAATTACTACCGGTTCTGTGGGTGTGGCTTGGTCGGCGTGGCGTGGTTTGGTGGGCATGGCAGGGGAAGGATAAAAATCTCCATTCCCTCCCCAATCCAGGGGAAGGTTACTGCAAAATCCCCATTTCCTCCCAATGAGCTGGAACTCGGGAGGCAGAGAATAGATTGGGGGGAGGGGGCAGTCAGAAGTGGTTTTTACTGGTTCTCCGAACTACTCAAAATTTCCGCTCCCGGTTCTCCAGAACTGGTCAGAACCTGCTGAAACCCCACCTCTGAATCCACTGCTCAAGCAGGAAACTCTACCGTTTCAGACAAATGGTTGTTTAATCTCTTCTTGAAAACCTCCAGTGATGGAGCATTCACAATTTCTGGGGCAAGCCATTCAGTTAGTCCAGGGTTTTGCAACCTTAAACACTCGAAAGAGCCATTTGGAGCCGTTTCCCACAGAAAAGAAAACACCGGGAGCCACAAAACCCTTCCCGTGCCTGACTATTTCTTGAGCGGCCACAAAACTAGCAGATGTAGTTGAATTAAACGTTCTGTTTTCTTCTGAAACTTTTCTTTTCTTGGATTTATCCATGGCTGGCCTACCGGGGGTTGAAAAGCTCAATAAATCTCGTGCCGGCGGGTGTCGCACATTGGCGGTTGTGACGCATATTTTGAGTGACGGGGAGCCGCAGCAGAGGGGTGAAAGAGCCACATGCGGCTCCAGAGCCACAGGTTCCTGACTCCTGAGTTAGTCAATTGCTCTCACTATTAGGGAATTTCTGGAGGCAAGTTGTTCCACTGATTAATGGTTTTAACTGTCTGGGAAATGTATCCTTATTTCTAGAGTGATTCCCAGTTCTTTCATTCTCTTTTCATAGGTCTTTTTTATCCCCGTCCTTGGACCTCTGCCCTTGTTTTAGTTGGTTTGACTCTTTCTTAAAAGTTTGGTGCCCGTAACCGCAGACGGCATTCAAGGTGGGGTTCTACCAACGCAGAATAAAGTGAACCAATTACTTTCCGTGATCTGGAAATTATACCTCTGTGAATGCTATTGTCTTCTTTTTTGAAGCCACATCATGCCGCTGACTCATATTTGGTTTGCAATCAAGGATTATAACAATACTTTTTTTTTTTTTTTGACAGGCGCTATTAAGAAGCCACGTATTTCCCCAAACTACACATTTCCTCCTCCTTTCCTAAGTGGTGAAATTGTTTAACTAAGCCTTCCAAGATCCAAGCTGCGGTTGCTTTCTTTGGGGGTGGTGGTGGGTGACATCCAGCTTCTCTGAAAGAAGCAATTGTGCGCACAACGAATCATGGGGAACGGATCTTGCAAAATGTTTCTCGGCTTGGAGAAAGTTGCCCATCCTTTCAGACATGTGGGTTTCTGATTTGTAAGGGTGGTAAACATCTGACGTTTTTGGAAGGCGCAGTCCTGCCTTGTTTGAAGAGTTTATCGCGTGGATTATTGTTGGTTACTCTGATGGATTGCTAACTTAACTGTGCTGCCTGTAAACCACTCGAGACAACCCACAATTTCAAATTAAGTTAAAACAGATAAATTCTTCCCCCCTCCAAGTTTTTTATTTTTTATTTAATTTTTTACAAACATATCAATGCGTGATATGTATGATAGAATGCCATACATTCTAATACTAGTAGAATGAATCATAGTTATTACATTCAATCAATTTATATATTTCTATTAATAATACACATTTATATTAAGTTGCAGTCTGTCATTATCCAATTATTCCTTGTTTTCTCGTTACTGCTTTTATTTTATTATATAAAAGTGTATACACTACCGGGTTTCCCCCAAAATAAAACATCCCCTGATAATACGCCAGGGTGGATTTGATTTAAATCGAGTCGATTTAAATCATAATTTTTAAAGAGTAACTGTCATCTCTGCTACTCCTTTGACCCACTGTTGACTCACCGATAGTCCCAGTGTTGCAGAATATACAGCCTTGTGCTACATAACTAAGCTCCATTTCATGCTGAATAAACTAAATTATTTATGTATCTTAAATAGAAAACTATCTTACGATAGATTTTTACCCCAAAAGTTTTTTATTAAAATAAATTCGATAAAAATAAAAAAAATCTGATTTAAATAAAAAAAATCCGATTTTTTGGATTTTTTTAAAAAAATCATTGATTTTTATCCACCCTGTAATACGCCCAATTGGGCTTTTGAGCACATGGCAATAAGGCCAAGCGCTTATTTCAGGGTTCAAAAAAATATAAGACAGAGTCTTATTTTTGGGGAAACACGGTAATATTCCCCTTTCGCTTATTTCAGGGTTCAAAAAAATATAAGACAGAGTCTTATTTTCGGGGAAACACGGTAATATTCCCCTTTCTCTTATTTCTATCTCTTATTCTAACTTTTAATCATGTCATCCTTTATTTAAAAAAAACATTTTCTTTCTATCCTACCTAACCTAAAGTAGGTCATGTCACCTACTTAAAAAAAGAAAAGAAAGTGAGAGAAACAGAGAAGCAAGTCAGAACAACAACAAAAAGGAGAAATCATCTATCCATCGTCTCTTGCCCGCTTCAATACTTTAATTGCTATGCTTTTTTTTTTTGACTTGCCTCCCATATTCCTCTTGGATCTTTATCTCTGTCTGCATCTGCTTCTTGGCTGTTCAATCTAGATATTTCTAGATAGAATTCTTGTGAATGCAACTGAAATGGACTTGTTGAAGAGGCTTTGATGGTCTCTAAGGGTCCGTCCGCATCTAAAACACACTGCCTCCCAGACTAGGCCAAGTAACTTGTATCATGTTCAAAAAAGCTGAATTAGCAACGGGAAAGTAATTGTATCTACACACTCTCCTTGAATTGAAACCAGATTTGCTTACGAGTCAGCAAGCTTAGCACATGGCCTCAATGTTATGCCAGCTTATTTTGTTTCACTTGGTGTGCACATGTGTTTTTTTCACGTTGCACATCACTCAAATAAGTGCATCATTCAAATAAGTTCCAAGACTGCAAAATAGTCTCTCATTCGGGCACACCTCTCTGCCTTAGAACCTGAAAGCCTTTTTTGAGTCTTATGCAATGGTGGGATTCAAATAATTTAACAACCGGTTCTCGGCCCTTATGACTGGCTGGGTGGGCGTGGCCATGGTTGGCGTGGCCAGGGGGTGTGACAGGCAGCAGATGGCCTCCTGCACCCTCTGGGAGCAAAAACAGGCCACACCCCATTTTGGGCCTAGTAGCCTCCCTGCACTTACCTGGGAGCCAGGGGTGAATTCCAGCAGATTCGGGAGAACTGGTAGCGGAAATTTTGCGGAGTTCGGAGAACCAGTAGCGGAAGGTTTGAGTAGTTTGAAGAACCAGCAAATACCACCTCTGGCTGACCCCACAGTGGGGTGGGAATGGAGATTGTGCAGTATCCTTCCCCTGGAGTAGGGTGGGAATGGAGATTTTGCAGTATCCTTCCCCTGCCACGCCCACCAAGCCACACCCACAGAACCGGTAGTAAAGAAAATAGGATTTCACCACTGCTGGGAGCCAAAACGGGGCGCAAAGTTTGGGCACTCTGTGCCAAAAAGGTTCACCGTCAGTGTCCTAGGTTTATTCTAGGTTTGTCCTAGGAGCCTTGGTAGTACAGTGGTTTAATGCACCCTGTAATTAACACAGCTGCCTGCAATTTCTGCAGGTTCGAATCTTACCAGGCTCAAGGTTGACTCAGCCTTCCATCCTTTCTAAGGTAGGTTAAATGAGGACCCAGTTTGTGGGGGCACTAAGCTGACTTTGTATAAATATACAAGAGGATGAAAGCTATTGCTTAGCGCATTGTAAGCCGCCCTGAGTCTCCGGAGAAGGGCGGCATATAAATCAAATAAAAAAATAAAATAAATAAAAATAAATTCCCAGGACTGGGATAGATTCCTCCCCGCAGCCCTCAATAAACACAAAAACAGCAACAGTGAGTTGGATGAACCAGTATAACCAGATGCATAAGTGACATTCTGTTATTCCCGTGTCTTTTTCCACCCCTGAGGCCAGAGAAAAACCCCACCAGTTTAGTCTCTGCTTTGTCCTGTGGTCTTACCAGAGCTCTGATTTTATTTTTTTTTAAACCGGCCCCGCTCCTTCTCTCCAAGTGCCTTGAGGCCTGTACCACCCACCAACTGTTTACTTGTAGGTTTCCTACCCCCTCCTAAACCCTTTAATCCTCGGTTTATCTAGCAGAGAGGAGCTGAGTGAGAAGGGAACCCCAAGAGAAGTCAGCCTCTTGCTTCTTAAGGTTGGCTTCTCTGTCGGATCCTGGCCTAGTGTCGCGCTTCGCATGTGGGGCTCCTAGGATGCCAAGATCCAGGTTCGATGTTTGAAATTGATCTGCTCGTTCGACCATAAAACGAGGGGTAATTCTTTCTCCAAGCGGGTGGGTAAGAAATTTTGTGTGGAAGTATTTTCTCAGCTCCTGGGGAAGAAATGGAGGGAGTGACAGATTTTATTTTCCTGGGCTCCAAGATCACCGGAGATGGGGACTGCAGCCAAGAAATTAAAAGACGCTCCTGGGGAGGAAAGCCATGGCAAATCTAGACAGCATGCTAAAAAGCAGAGACATCACCCTGCCAGCAAAAGTGTGTATAGTCAGGACTACGGTTTTCCCAGTTGCAATGGATGGCTGTGAAAGTTGGACCATAAGGAGCGCCAAAGAATGGAGGCCTTTGAACTCTGGTGCTGGAGAAGATCCTGTGAGTCCCTTGGACTGCAAGGCGATCCAACCGGTCCGTCCTAGAGGAGATCAACCCTGTCTGCTCTTTAGAAGGCCAGATCCTGAAGAGGAAACTCAAATGCTTTGGCCACCTAAGGAGAAGGAAGGACTCCCTGGAGAAGAGCCTAATGCTGGGAACGATGGAGGGCAAAAGAAGAAGGGAACGGCAGAGAACGAGGTGGCTGGATGGAGTCCCTGAAGCAGTCGGCGTGAGCTTAAATGGACTCCAGAGGATGGTAGAGGACAGGAAGGTCTGGAGGAACGTTGTCCATGGGGTCGTGATGGGTCGGACATGACTTTGCAACTTAACAACAACACTTTTTCAGCTTTCGCCTGATGGAGCTTATGACGTACAGATAGTCCTCGATGTATGACCACATTTGGACTGGAAAAAATCATCATTGAGGCATTAAGCAAGGCATCGCATGATCAAGACTTGCTACTTTGCCTGCCCATGTCCCCGTTGACTTTGCTGGTTAGAACAGCCACCTGGGAAGGTCACCAACGGCCATCAACTGGCTGCGGGATGCTGGGACTTCTGTAAAAGCAAGCTGGTTGCCAAACACTCAGCTTTGGGACCACATGATTTGTGGAGACACTGCAACAGTTGAAAGTGTGAGGACCGGTCATAAGTCAAGGACTACCTGCATGTTTGAAACACTGCCTGGCTTTAATCTGTGTCATGGCTGCCGTTGATGGACCATATCCTACAGTAGCCTTGATTCCAAAGTAGACCTCTCTGTGCTACCAAATGGCCTTGATTAACTTTGAGATGGATATTGACTTGATTGACTTTGAGATGGCTATCCATCAGATGGATGCTTAGAGATGGATACTAATTTTCCAGTGGGTGCGGGGAGGTTGTGTCTGAATTTGGGGAGTTCTGGAACCTCAACTTGTTAATATTGTACTCCTTTTCAACGTATTCCCCGTTTGCTCAGCCATGGGTGCTGGGACCCCACATCTACCTATTGGAGCTATGGAGTGAAGAGAGGATTGACTTATTCTCCAAATCTCCTGAGGGCAGGACGAGAAGTAATGGGTGGAAGCTCGTCAAAGAGAGATCCGACTTAGAATAAAGAAGAAATTTTCTGAGAGTGAGAACAAATTAATCAACGGAATAGCTTGCCTCCAGAAGCTGTGGGTGCTCCATCGTTGGAGGGGTTCAAAAAATAGAATGGACAACCACTGACCGGAATGGTATAAGGTCTCCTGCAGGAGGCAGGGGTCTCCAACCTTGGCAACTTTAAGACTTGTGGACTTCAACTCCCAGAATTCCTCAGCCAGCAAAGAATTCTGTGAGTTGAAGTCCACAAGTCTTAAAGTTGCCAAGGTTGGACACCTCTGGACTAAAAGAGCTCCGAGGTCTCTTCCAGCCCTATGATTCTATATTCTTCATGCTTCCGGAGATTTAGATGCCAACAGAACATAAGTCCTGCATAAGACAGACAACCTTTCTACAGCCCAACCTCGGTTTCTTCTAGGTTTGTTTCATCCTCCCTTATCCAGGTGAGCTCCGGCAATATCCTCCTCCCCAACCCGCAAGAAAAAACTGGTAAACCAATATGCTTTGCTGTCAAATGTTGATTGCTTACGAAAAACACAAGAGAAGAACGTTGAACGGCAGTTGCCAAACACCAATTTTCCCCATCCTTTTTTTTTTTTAATTTGGTCGGCCTGGTCGTGCGTCATGCGTGTGCTCCTCCCAGGGAAGTTCCTTTGAAGAATTGTTTTGGGCGACCTTTGGTTTTACAGTGAAAGAAATCTTGTTTTTCCTCTTTCTGATTTAATGGGGAGGGTTTTTTTACAGATTAACAGGGTTGGAAGGGACCTTGTGGATCATCTAATCCGGGTGTAGGGCCTCCCAAGCAAACCTATGGCACGTGTGCCACAGGTGGCATGTGGAGCCATGTCGCCTGGCATGCCAGCTCAGCTCTCAGCCTCTCTAGGAGTCTCCGGAGGCTGGGGACAGCAAAAAAGTCACTTCCTGTCCAACTGAAACTTGGAAAACGGGCCGTTTTGGGCCTCCGGAGGGCCTCCGAGGTGTGGGGAAGGCTGTTTTCGCCCTCCCCAGATGCATAGAGAGGATCTGGAGCCAGGTGAGAAAGAAAACGGACCTACTGGGCCATCGCGTGCCAGGAGCGGGGGGAGGAGGGATCACGTGCACAGGGGCAGGGCGGGGCACATAGAAGTATGGGTGTGGGCACGCGTGCACGCGAACCTCCCCTGCCCCCTCCCTTCCTGGCACGCGATGGCAAAAAGGTTAGCCATCACTGCCCTACACCCTTTCTGACATATGGCAGTCCAGTCTCTTCTTGAAAACTTCCAGGGATGAAGCTCCCACAACTTCTGAAGGCAACTTCTGTTCCATGGGTTAATTGTTCCTATTGTCAGAGAATTCGTCCTTATTTCTAGGTTGAAAATCTCCTTGATCAGTTTCCATCCATTGTTCCTTGTCTGGCTTTCGGGTGCTTTGGAAAATAGCTCGACCCCCTTCCTCCTCTCTGTGGCAGCCCCTCAAATATTGGAGCAGTGCTATCCTGTCTCCCCTGGTCCTTCTCTTCACTAGACCAGCCATGCCCAGTTCCTGCAACCGTTCATCGTATGTTTCAGCCTCCTGTCCCCTCATCATCCTGGTTGCTCTTCTCTGCACTCTTTCTAGAGTCTCAACATCTTTTTTTATAGTGTGGCGACCAAAACTGGGTGCAGGATTCTAGGTGTGGTCTTACTAAGGCTTTATAGAGTGGTACTAGTACCTCACTTGATCTTGATTGTATCCCTCTGTTAATGCAATTTAGGATTGCACTGGCAGTCCTAAGTGAAAGGTGGATGGCAAAAAAAAAAAACCATCCCAATTGTGGACTTGCAAGGTTAGAACAGTTGCGGGTTGAAGTGGACATGGTTGAAAGACAGCTGCCATTGCTCACAGTCAAGATTTGCCGATTATGCTTAAAACCAGACATTGTATGGTTTTACCTCAGCGCTCTGAAATTCAACGGTGAAAAAAGCAAGGTTCTACATTTAGGCAAGAGAAATAAAATGCACTGGCACAGTATATGTGGTACCTTGCTCAATAGTAGTAACTGTGAGAGGGATCTTGGAGTCCTAGTGGACAACCATTTAGATATGAGCCAGCCGTGTGCAGCAGCTGCCAAAAAAAGCCAACACAGTTCTAGGCTGCATCAACAGAGGGATAGAATCAAGATCACGTGAAGTCTTAATACCACTTTATAAGGACACACTTGGAATCCTGCATCCAGTTTTGGTCGCCACGATGTAAAAAAGATGTGGAGACTCTAGAAAGAGTGCAGGGAAGAGCAACCAAGATGATTTGGGGACTGGAGGCTAAAACATAGGAAGAACAGTTGCAGGAACTGGGTATGTCTAGTTCGATGAAAAGAAGAACTAGGGGAGACATGATAGCAGTCTTCCAATATCTCAGGGGCTGCCCCAAAGAAGAGGGAGTCAAGCTGTTCTCCAAAGCACCTGAAGGCAGAACAAGAAGCAACGGGTGGAAACTAATCAATGAGAGAAGCAACCTAGAACTAAGGAGAAATTTCCTGACTGTAAGAACAATTAATCAGCGGAACAACTTGCCACCAGAAGTTGTGAATGCTCCAACACTGGAAGTTTTAAAGAAGAGATCGGACAACCATTTGTCTGAAATGGTTTCCTTCCTGCCTAAGCAGGGGGTTAGACTAGAAGACCTCCAAGGTCCCTCCCAACTCTGTTGTTCTATTTCTGTTTTGATGGGTGCAGTGTGGAAAACCAAAGTTTTGTGACTCAGCTGGAAAATGGGAATCTGGCCAGTTATCTTTTGGTCAATGAGCCACGGCCATCCCCGATGTGGGGACCCACCACAGTGGGATGCTCTGGAGGAGAAGTGCTGGCAACATAGGCCGGGGGTCCCTGATTTCAGCTTATCCCCACCCCCCCAGCTATTCTCATGGGAGCAGCCCAGCATTGATGGAGAGCATGGACGAGGAATCCAAGCCCCACTTTTTGCCTTATAAAAAATCCTCTCGCCAACGGCAGCCACTGTGGAAGCTCCTGGCCGAGCCTGGGAGGTCTGGTCCCACCCACGGCGAGAAAAGCAGGAGTGGGGGGGTTTTTTTGCTCCCTAATTGCCACATGCCGAGATCTCTAATTGCCTTTTTTTTCTCTAATGCTATAATAGCATGAATTATACAAAATGATCCCCCATTGTGTTGCCTGAGTCTCCTGGAGAGGGAATGTGGTGCAACAGAGAGAGGCCTAGTTGTGTGTCTTTTTCTTTTAAAAAAAAGGATGTATTTATGTGGGAATTTTCTCCTTGCCCTGCCTTGTCCTAAAATCTCTTTTTTCTGGTGGAATTTCCCACCCCCACCCCATTCCGTTTTCTCTCCTTTCCCCCCATCAAATATCATTTGTCCGAGGGGGTCCTTGGTGCTCTCTGAGCTTGCTTGGGGTTGTTGTTTGAGAGAGAGATACAGATAGAGTGGGAGAGAGAGAGACATAAAGAGATACAGAGAGAGAGGGAAAGAGAGAGACATAGAGAGATACAGAGAGAGAGGGAAAGAGAGAGACAGAGAGATACAGAGAGAGTGGGAGAGAGAGACACAAAGAGATACAGAGAGAGAGGGAAAGAGAGAGACAGAGAGAGATACAGAGAGAGAGGGAAAGAGAGAGACATAGAGAGATACAGAGAGAGAGGGAGAGAGAGAGAGACATAGAGAGATACAGAGAAAGAGGGAGAGAGAGAGACATAGAGAGATACAGAGAGAGAGGGAAAGAGGGAAAGAGAGAGACAGAGAGAGAGGGAGAGAGAGAGACATAAAGAGATACAGAGAGAGAGGGGAGAGAGAGAAATGTCAAAAGGATTTTGTGGTTCCCGGTGTTTTTTAACAACTGGTTCTCTGCCCTAATAACCGGCTGGGTAGGCGTGTCTAGGGAGGGGTCATGTGACTGGTGGAAGTGAGTGACATCGAGTTGGCCACGCCCACCCAGGTTTTGTGGCTCCTGGTGTTTTCTTCTCTGTGGGAAATGGGTCCAAATGGCTCTTTGAGCGCTTAAGGTTGCAGACCTCTGGATTAGAAGATCTCCCAAATCCCTTCCAACTCTGTTATTCAGTCTGAACTGTTGAAATACGTCCGAATGTCTTAAGATGAGTTGCATCTTCATGATGAAAGATGGGACAAATCCAATTGTCTGGAATAGGGCTAGGGGAGGGCAAAGTCAAGCATGGGACACTATTTCTAATCCTAACATGACGCCCACCTGATGAGTTGGGACAACAATCCCCTATCTTCCTTTGGTTGTGTTGAGTAGGATTGCTGCAAGCTGCAATTAACCACTCAGCTGGAAAGCATCATGTGGGGACTATGATTGACAGCTCAGCTGGATCCAGTGACTGTTAGACATTCCACGGAAGGAGTGATATGGCAATTCTTCTGCCTCCCACGCTACATAGCATCATGCATGTTACAAAATCACAGGTCGGCCCTCTCCATTGCTGAAGGCGCCGAGTTTAAGATTGCTACCCCCCAAAGCCATCCTTAGCAAAATGCACGCATGAGTCTATCCAGTGACGAAGGAGGTAAAATCAATTCCATTAAATCAAGAAGAAACAAATGAAAAGAGAATCACAACATCATTACCACCTACACTCCTGCCAGAGATCATCCCAGCCTTATTATAACAGAATAACAGAGTTGGAAGGGAGCCTGGAGGCTGTGAGGGTCTGGATGGGAGTCAACAGGTTCAGACTTAACCCAGACAAGACCGAGTGGCTGTGGGTATTGCCTCCTAAAGACCATGTTGATTGTCCATCCTTGGTTCGGGGGGGGGGAGAAATTGTCCCCCCAGAACGGGCTCGCAATTTGGGTGTCCTCCTAGACTCACAGCTTAGATTAGAGCAACATCTGACAGCTGTGGCTAGGGGGACCTTTGCACAGGTTCGCCTGGTGCACCAATTGCGACCCTACTTGGATCAGGAGGCTACTCATGCCCTTGTCATCTCACGGTTAGATTATTGCAACACGCTCTACATGGGGCTACCCTTGAAAAGTGTTCGGAGACTACAGTTGGTCCAGAACGCAGCCGCGCGAGCTGTCGTGGGTGCACCTAGGTACTCCCACATTACACCAATTCTCTGCGAGCTGCACTGGCTCCTTATTGGTCTCCGGTCACAATTCAAGGTGTTGGTTATTACCTTTAAAGCCCTACATGGCTCCGGGCCAGGTTATCTTCGAGACCGCCTTCTACCGCATAGCTCCCAGAGACCGGTAAGATCCCACAGAGTTGGTCTCCTCCAGGTCCTGTCAGCTAAACAATGCCGGCCAATTCCTCAGGTTGGCAACTTTGCTGGCTGAGGAATTCTGGGGGTTGAAGTCTACAAGTCTTAAAGTTGCCAAGGTTGGAGACCCCTAGTCTACTATGACTCCGAGATCCCTCTCAGTGTCACTGCTTATTGTTTGGGGAAAGCCAGGTCTCGTGAAAAGGCCGCTAGCGATGTCTCTACCTTGGGGGCATGGGGAAGATGTTGAATAGATAGGTGCCACAATCCTGATGGTGATGAAAGAGCTTGTTGTGTCCAATCTATTCAGCAACTCTTTGTAGGAGGCCCTCAAATACTGGAATACTATCATGTCATGATAGCAGTTTATTAGAAGCTTTCTTTTCATATCTGTAAAACATTTGTTTTAATAATGATCTGTGATAACATTAATTAATTGATTAATTTAATAATAGTTTATTTATTGGAAGCTCTCTTTATCTGGGAAACATTTGTTTAAACACGATTATTTCCAGTGCTTGTGTTCCTGCTGCTGTATCACTGTTGGTGTTTTTAATTAATTATGTATTAAATTTAACAATAGCCTCACATTACAAAGGCCCGTTCGTTTGGGTATGAATTGCATTCCACAGCCCTCACCTGCAAGCAGTTGTCTACTAGGATTTCGAGATCCCTCTCACCGTTACTGCTTATTGTTTGGGGAAAGCCAGGTCTCGTGAAAAGGCCACTAGAGCTGTCTCTACCTTTATTTTATTCAATTTGTATACCGCCCTTCTCCTAGTGGACTCAGGGCGGTGCACAGCCAGAACTAAAACACATACCAATACAAAATTTAAAATTATTAAAAGAATTACATGACTTTGGCCCAAATTTCAAACTAAAACCCATTGACAGTTTAAAAAGCTAAAAAAGACTAAAAAAGTGTGTGGGGAAGATGTTGAATAGATACCGTGTATCCCCGAAAATAAGACCCTGTCTTATATTTTTTTGACCCCTGAAATAAGTGCTTGGCCTTATTGCCATGCGCTCAAAAAGCCCGATTGGGCTTATTATCAGGGGATAATGTCTTATTTTGGGGGAAACAGGGTAGGTGCCACAGCCATGATATATATATATATATTTTTTAATTTGATTTATATGCCGCCCTTCTCCGAAGACTCAGGGCGGCTTACAGTGCGTTAAGCAATAGCCTTCATCCTTTTTGTATATTTATACAAAGTCAGCTTATTGCCCCCACAAACTGGGTCCTCATTTAACCTACCTTAGAAAGGATGGAAGGCTGAGTCAACCTTGAGCCTTGGAGAGATTCGAACCAGCAGTAAATTGCAGGCAGCTGTGTTAATAACAGGGTGCTTTAAACCACTGTAGTACCAAGGCTCTATTGATGAAAGAATAGAGTATACAATAGAAGTAGAGTAGGGTAGGGTAGAGTAGAGTAGATTAGAGTACAGTACAGTACAGTAGAAGTAGAGTAGAATAGGGTAGAGTAGAGTAGACGTAGAGTAGGGTAGAGTACAGAAGTAGAGTGTAGTGTAGTGTAGTGTGGTGTGTGGAGTGGAGTGGAGTGGAGTGGAGTGGAGTGGAGTGGAGTGGAGTGGAGTAGAGTAGAGTAGAGTAGAGTAGAGTAGAGTAGAGTAGAGTAGAGTAGAATAATAACTTTATTGTCACTTTGAGTGTACACTAATCAGCATACATTAAAGTGAAATTTCGTTGCATACAGCTCTCAAAGGATTACCACCTCCAATATACACTACAAAATACAACAAAATAAATAAAATATAGAATTATGCATATATATGAAGAGCCTGTAGTACAGTGGACTAAAGCACTGTTATTAACAACTGCTGCTTGCAATTACTGCAAGTTCAAATCTCTCCAAGGCTCAAGGTTGACTCAGCCTTCCATCCTTTCTAAGGTAGGTGAAATGAGGACCCAGTTTGTGGGGGCAATAAGCTGACTTTGTATAAATATACAAAAGTATGAAGGCTATTGCTTAACGCACTGTAAGCCGCTCTGAGTCTCCGGAGAAGGGCGGCATATAAATTAAAGCCAAATAAAAAATAAAATAAAAATCCCACATATATGACACAGAGAAACAAATTACAGTCTAGTTCAGATGTACATGGCGAGAGAAATGAATCTTGCGAGTTTGCCAGACGGATGGTATAGAGAACAAAGCTATTACCGCATCTGTTAGTCCTGCTAGAAATACTTCAAAACCTTCCTTCCAAAACAGACCGTAAGAAGCTTGTTGTGTCCAAAGTATCCGGTAACTCTTGTAGGGAAACTGTGCCAGCTGCCAGCTGGATTTTGAGCCTGGACCCAGCTTGCTGATTTGTGACTCTTGTTACAATGTGGTTGTCACCAGTATCTCTCTCTCTCTCTCTCCACAGGTAAATCACACCTGGCTATTGTCCAGAAGGTCAACAATGAAGGTGAAGGGGACCCCTTCTATGAAGTGTTGGGATTGGTGACGCTGGAAGACGTCATTGAGGAGATAATCAAATCAGAGATCCTGGACGAATCGGATATGTACAGTTAAGTTCGTTTTAAATCTTCCCTTTTTTTCGATGGGAGGAATGTATATATTTTGTTAAGTGCATCGCTTGCAGTGGTAACCTTGCTTACCTTTGAAAATTCATGAATGTTTTATTATATATGATATTTTATTGCTGTTGTGGCCTGTCGGCCGCCAGCCCCTCCAGCAGCCGAATCAGAGATGGAGGAGGAGGAGTGGGAGTGAGGGTCAGCATCTAGGCAACCTGAGAGCTCCGAGTGGGAAGAGGGAATGGAGCTGGAAGAGAGAGAGTAACAGAGGCGGAGCCTGGGCCATCCGTCAGCCCTCAGATGGAGAGTCAACAGCCCCCAGGTCTGGAGGTGGCTGATGAGGAAGAGGAGGAACAGCTGGGTCCAGTGCCTGACGCGTAGATGCGTAGAAGGCAGAGGAGAGGAGAGCAGTGGAAATCTATGGGCCGGTCCTTTGGACGGAAGAGACACCACTGCTAGGGAAGCCCCACCTAGCTTTGGGGGATAAAAGACAGGGGGCGGAGATGAATAGATATGGCAGACATGTATTCATCTCCCTGCCGGACAGACTTGTCAGCCTGCGGTGAGAGAGAAACTTTTTGCCGGCACTCCTAATAAAGGAATCTTTGAGTTAACTTTAGAGGGTTTCTCGTGTTTGGAGAGCTGGGTCAGAACAATTGTATTAGACTTCTGGTCAATGGCCATAGTATGATCTTGATCTATATCAAGCGCTAGAAGGGGACTACAGTGACCTCATGGGCCAACCTGGATGTCCATCAGTCCACCTATCCCATCTGACTCGTTTTGAAAATATCATCTTAATTTAAAAGTTGTAATTATGATAGGCCGACAAGGCAAAACTTCTCTAGGGCCCTCCTTATTTGTCTGTAGGCATCTACAGAAGGATGGTGGAGAACCTTCTGGCCAGGAGCCATTTTGAATTTGGCCATGGCCATCACGATGGCCCTTCTGGGAAGAGTAAAGTCTTCCGTGGCAGCCATTTTGTGACACAGCTCCATACAGACCTTCAAAATCCCTAATGGACTCCAGCCCCCCCAAATACTGCCTGCCCCTGACATGAAGATTGTTTTCTCATAATGGGTCTCTTCCAGGGGTGGGCTTCAAAATTTTTTTAGCAAGGGTGTCTCTGCCTGGTTGCTGGGTGGGCGTGGCCATGGTGGGCGTGGCCTAGTCGGCCTCCTGCACCATGAGGGGGGAGCGTTTTTGCCCTCTCTGGGCTCCAGAGATTTTCCTTGAGCCTCCGGGAGGGTGAAAATGGCCTCCTCAGGCTCCAGAGGCCCTCTGGAGGCCGGAAACGGACCCAAACTTCCAGTAGGCCCATTTTTCACCCTCCCCGAGCCTCCGTGTGTGCCCTGCACTTACCTGCATCCAAAACGGGCTACATGGGGAGCCTCCTGGGAGGGGCAGGGTGGGCGGGGCCAGCCAGGAGTGGGATTTGGGGGTTCTTCGAACTGCACAGAATCGTAGCTAGAGGTTCTCCCGAACCCCTGAGAACCCTCAGCAGCCCACCCCTGGTCTCTTCCACGATGCCACGAATTGCCCTTCATAGTGTCTGATGAATTATGCAACACATAGGTTCACACATCACGCTAAACGCTGAAGTTAATTTATCGGGTTTCGCTGAGCAGCTGAGGCCAACATTGTGGGTGTTCTTTAATGACTTGTTCCTCGCTTGTTGTCACCGTAGCCGACAACCGCACCAGGAAGCGTGTGAGCCACAAAAAGGACAAGAAAGATTTCTCCGCCTTCAAAGACAACGACACGGAGTCGAAAGTGAAGATTTCCCCGCAGCTGCTTCTGGCTGCTCATCGCTTTCTCTCCACCGGTAAGAGACCTCTGGGGGAATTTTGAAAACAGACGTTTTTATCCTTTACTACTGCAAAGAAAGGAGTTTTCTTTTTCTCTCCTTCTTTTCACTGGGAAGTCAAAGCAGAGTCCTCGACTTACAACAGTTCGTAGTAACCGTTCGAAGTTACAACGACACTGAAAAAAATGACTTACCAATTTTTTTCATAACCATTGCAACATCTTCATGGTCATGTGATCAAAATTCAAACACTTGGCAACTGTTTCATATTTACGACGGTTGCCATGTCCCAGGGTCATGTGATCCCCTTCTGCAATCTTCTGACAAGCAAAGTCGTTGGGGGAAAGCCAGATTCACTTAACAACCATGTCACTAACTTAACAACCACAGGGATTCATGTAACGACAGTGGCAAGTAAGGTCATAAAGCAGGGCAAAACTTGCTTAACAAATGCCTCGCTCAGCAACAGAAATTTTGGGCTCAGTTGTGATTATGGGAATCTCCTTTCCTTTTATCTCTGCATTTGGGTTGAAGGCTACAATGCAAAGGTGGAATGAGACAACTCACCATGGCCAACTCTCCATGGTCAACTTGCCATGGCCAACTGTCCATGGTCAACTCATGGCCAACTCTTCATCACCAATTCACCATGGGCAACTCTCCATGGGCAACTTGCCATGGCCAACTGTCCATGGTCAACTCATGGCTAACTCTTCATCGCCAATTCACCATGGGCAACTCTCCATGGGCAACTTGCCATGGCCAACTCTCTACCATCAACTTGTCATGGGCAACACTCCACAGTCAACTTGCTATGACCAACTCGCTGCAGGACAATTCACCTTTTCAAGAATGATTCTATTCCTAGACCCATTAAAGAAAGGATGTCGAAGGAGGGAGAAAATGAAATGGGAATGACAACAATTAAAATAATTTTTTAACACTGTTTTAAATAATTAAATTTAAAATAGTGTTTAAAAATTATTTTAATTGTTGTCATTCCCATTTCAGTTTGTCCCTCCTTTCTTTAATAATTCTATTCCACTGTTTGTTCGATATTAGTGTATCTCTTCTGCTGCGGTGAGTTGGCCGCGGTGAGTTGGCCATGGGGAGTTTGTTGTAGCGAGGTGTCCTAGACCCCCGCAAAGCCCCCCGAACCAGCCTATCTCCAGCCTCAGCACATTAAGAGTATCCTAAGAGCCGAGGTGGCGCAGTGGTTAGAGTGCAGTACTGCAGGCTACTTCAGCTGACTGCTAGCTGCAGTTCAGCAGATCGAATCTCACCGGCTGAAGATTGACTCAGCCTTCCATCCTTCCGAGGTGGGTCAAATGGGGACCCAGATTGTTGGGAGCAATATGCTGACTCTGTAAACCGCTTAGAGAGGGCTGTAAAAGCACTATGAAGTGGTATATAAGTCTAAGGGCTATTGCTATCCTGGCCGTGGTGACGCCAAGCAGTTTCTTTCTCCACCATGAAAAGGAGACCTGGATGGCTGGGTTAATGGGAATTGTAGTCCTGCCGCAAAGTTCAGCCAAGGTCACTTCCTTCTCTCATCCCACGATCCCGCTGCCTGCAATTTGGCTCAGGCAGATTCCAGAGACTAATATGGAACTCACATACCAGGTCGTGTCCCCCCCTCCCCGTCGTCTCACGGGGAAATTACAGGGGTCTGCAGACTCCGCAAGGCAAGCCTCCATTATCCTGTCTGCTGTGGCTTTAGGTTTGATTGGGAGTTTCCTTCAGGCTTTGCTTGTTTATTTGTCTCCCATCCCGCATCCCTATCCCACCAGGGCAATTAAGCACCAGCAAAAAAAAAAGTGAGGCTTTTGGCCCAGATATTGCAAAGTGAGTTCGGGGGGGTGGGAGAAAATCCTCCTTTCTGAGAAAGGGAAAGGAGATTTTAATTTATTTATTTATTTATTTATTTGTTCAATTTATATATATATATATATATTTTTAAATTTGATTTATATGCCGCCCTTCTCCGGAGACTCAGGGCGGCTTACAATGCGTTAATCAATAGCCTTCATACTTTTGTATATTTTGTACAAAGTCAGCTTATTGCCCCCACAATCTGGGTCCTCATTTCACCTACCTTAGAAAGGATGGAAGGCTGAGTCAACCTTGAGCCTTGGAGAGATTCGAACCAGCAGAAATTGCAGGCAGCTGTGTTAATAACAGGGTGCGTATACCACTGTACTATCAAGTACCCAGGGCAGCTCACAATACACTCAAAAAATCACTATAAAAACACTTAAAATTACAGATAATTCTCGACTACCTGTAGACACAGTGGCTCAGTGGCTAAGACGCTGAGCTTGTCGATCGAAAGGTCGGCAGTTCAGTGGTTCGAATCCCTAGTGCCGCGTAACGGGGTGAGCTCCCGTTACTCGTCCCAGCTTCTGCCAACCTAGCAGTTTGAAAGCACATAAAAAATGCAAGTAGAAAAATAGGGACCACCTTTGGTGGGAAGGGAACAGCATTCCGTGCACCTTTGGCGTTGAGTCATGCTGGCCACATGACCACGGAGACGTCTTCGGACAGCGCTGGCTCTTCGGAATTTTGAATTGATCAAAATTCAAATATGAGTCAATTGATTAATATTTATGACAGTTGCAGTGTCACGTGATCCCCTTTTGCAACCTGGCAAGCCAAGTCAAGGGGGAGAAGCCAGATTCATGTAACTAGCCATGTTACTAACTTAACAGGGGCAGGGATTCATTTAACAACGGTGGCAAGAGAGGTTGTAAAATGGGGTAAAACTCACTTAACAAATGTCTCAGGGATTTTGGGGCTCGGTTGGGGTTGTACGTTGAGGACTACCTGTACTGACTTATTTAAAAAAGAAATACCAGTGATGTTGCCTTAGAAATTTGGATCAATCTTAACTGCGAAGCTGTCCCTTCAAGGCTGCCATTTCCCCTGTGCCAATTAGCACACATTTGTTGATTTTTCTGTTTTGGCTAACACTCTCCCACTTCGTTAAGGGTGTACAATGTAAAGTGTAGACGTTAATTTGGCGTGAAGCACAACTTAGCACTAAGCTCTTGTGGGAATTCCAGGCGCTCCCATCCCTTATTTCATTGTTAAGAATTACAGCCAGGATTTTTCTCCAGGAACAGAAAAGTTGTATATCTTTTTGTCCCAAAGGTGCTTTTTTTCCAAGACGCAACTGGACTTTCTGGGTTTTTTTTTCTTTTGAAGACGTTTTGCTTCTCATCCCAGAAGCTTCTTCAGCTCTGACTGGATGGTGGGGAATGGAAGGATTTATACCAGGGGTGAAATGCTCCCGGTTCGGACCGGATCGCCCAATCCGGTAGCGATGGAGGCGAGTGGTTCGGAGAACCGGTAGCAAAAATCCCTGCCCTCCATCTCCCCACACCCAGCTGAGCCGCAAAATCATCAGCGGCTTTTTTTTAACTTTTAAAAGCATTTTTTCTACAACCTCTTTGGCCGAAAAAAAGCTTTTAAAAGTAAAAAAAAAAAAGCCTTTTGCCATTCTCCCAACCTTTTTTTTCTTTTAAATGCCTCTGACGATCCCAGCTGAGTTGCCTGATCGTCAGAGGCATTTAGAAGAAAAAAAAGTCTCTGCCGATCAGGCAACTCAGCTGGGATCGCCAGAGCCTTTTGAAAGCATTTTTTTTACAACCTCTTCGCCGAAGAGGTTGTAGAAAAAATGGTTTTAAAAGTAAAAAAAAAAAAATGGCCACGCCCACCCAGTCACATTACCCCACCAAGCCACGCCCACAGAACCGGTAGTAACAAATTTTAGATTTCACTCCTGATTTATACTCCTGGCAGACAGCTGGTCATTTGCGTCCTTTTAGCGGGCTGTTGAGGCCACTTGGAGGTTTCTCTTGTGTCCTCAGGGTCACCTGAGTAGTGCAAATGAACGTGGAGCCTTCTTGGAACTGTTGAAAGGATTGTGTTGTAGATTGGAGAGAGGTGATGTCGTATCCCTCTCCCTCTGTTATCTAGCCTACAACATGGCCCTTTCAACAGTCCCAAGAAGGCTCTTAAAAAGCTCTCTCAAAGGATGCAAATGACCAGCTGTCTTGCAAGGAGCATAAATCCTTCCATTCCCCACCATCCAGTCAGAGCTGAAGAAGCTTCTGGGATGAGAAGTGAAACGTCTTCAAAGAAAAACCAAGAAAATCCAGTTGCTTTTTGAAAAAAAGTACCTTTGGGACAACCATGACCTGGAGGATTGAGAATCTCCAGAGTCATTTAGTATTGATTGATTGATTGATTGATTGATTGATTGATTGATTGATTGATTCGATTTATATGCCGCCCTTCTCCGGAGACTCAGGGCGGCTTACAATGCGTTAAGCAATAGCCTTCATATTTTTGTATATACCTGCTTAATAGGGCTTTTTGGCCCCCCCTAAGCGGTGTTCTTTTTTATACGAAGTCAGCTTATTGCCCCCACAATCCGGGTCCTCATTTTACCTACCTTGGAAGGATGTTAGCTTCCTCTGCATTTTCTCCTTGATGTTTTTTTCCCCAAAAGGAATGTTGTCTTGCAAAAGATAGTTATGGTGGCTTTTTAAAATAAATTTATTTATTTATTTATTTATTTATTTATTTATTTATTTATTTATTTATTTATTTATTTTTTGATTTGATTTGATTTGATTTGATTTGATTTGATTTGATTTGATTTGATGTATATGCTGCCCTTCTCCGGAGACTCAGGGTGGCTTACAATGCGTTAAGCAATAGCCTTCATACTTTTGTATATTTTATACAAAGTCAGCTTATTGCCCCCACAATCCGGGTCCTCATTTTACCTACCTCGGAAGGATGGAAGGCTGAATCAATCTTGAGCCTGGTGAGATTTGAACTTACAGTAATTGCAGGCAGCTGGTGTTACTTAACAGTGCTTTAGTCTGCTGCACCACCAAGTCGCTATAGTATACCTAGTGTCCCCCCCTCCCAGAACTCTCCTTGATTAGTTTCCATCCATCGCTTCTTGTCTTGCCTTCTGGTGGATCCCCTCTTCTTTGTGGCAGCCCTTCAAACATTTAGCATTTTGGCTAAACTGAAAGCACGTTGAGTTCACCTAACAAGCTAGACTAGGTTAAAACAAGCTGGTGGCCTGTAATTTAGCAGACGGCGGGAACCCAACCAGCATCAGGTTTTTTTAGGGGTTTTTTAATTGTATTGCTAGGGGTTTTAAATTGGGGCGGCCGTTTAATTTAATTTATTTTTAATTATTTTAACTTTTATATTGTATGCTATTTTAATTCTCGGCTGTTCACCGCCCTGAGTCCCTTCGGGGAGAAGGGCAGGATATAAATTTAATAAATAAATAAATAAATAAACAACATAGTCATCACATTAAGTTCTACCGTGTTTTCCTGAAAATAAGACCCTGTCTTATATTTTTTTGAAACCTGAAATAAGCGCTTGGTCTTATTTTTGGGGAGGTCCATGGGGTGAAATCCAGCAGGTTCTGACAGGTTCCGAAGAACCGGTAGCGGAAATTATGAGTAGTTCGGAGGACCAGCAAATACCACCTCTGGCTGGTCCCAGAGCGGGGAGGGAATGGAGATTTTATTTATTTATTTATTTATTTATTTATTTATTTATTTATTTATTTATTTATTTATGAATGAATGAATGAATGAATGAATGAATGAATGAATGAATGAATGAATGAATGAGATTTATATGCCGCCCTATCTCCAGCCAGACTCAGGGCGGCTCACAACAGTTAAGAAACATCTAATAAAAAATAAATCCAAATCTCATAATTTAACAGTTAAAAGTACAATTAAGACTAACAAGTTAAAATTAAATTAAAATTAAAACCCCATCAGTAAAGGCTGGCCAAACGAAACAGCCACGTTTTCAGGTCGCGGCGGAAAGAGCGGAGGTTGGGGGCCACCCGGAGCTCCAGGGGCAGTTGATTCCAAAGGTTAGGTGCGCCCACAGAGAAAGCCCTCCCCCTGGGGGTTGCCAGCCGATACTATCTGGCCGACGGCACCCTGAGGAGGCCCTCTCTGTGGGAACGCACCGGGCGATGGGAAGCTGTTGCTGGCTGCAGATGGTCCCCCAAATATCCTGGGCCTAAGCCATGTAGGGCCTTATAGGTAATCACCAGCACCTTGAATCTCACTCGGAGGGCAACCGGCAGCCAATGCAAGTCGCGTAGGAGAGGTGTAACATGGGAGTGTTGGGATATTCCCATCACAACCCATGCGGCCGCATTCTGCACCAGCTGAAGTCTCCGAGTGGTCTTCAAGGGCAGCCCCATGTAGAGGGCATTGCAATAGTCAACACGGGAGGCGACAAGCGCATGAGTAACCGTGCGTAGGGCATCTAGGTCCCAATAGGGGCGCAACAGCCCCTATTTTGCAGTATCCTTCCCCTGCCACACCCACCAAGCCACACCACGCCCACCAAGCCACGCCCACAGAACCGGCAGTAAAAAAAATGTGAATTTCACCACTGCGATCAACCCGCTGTTCTTTTTATCCCTCCAGAGGTGACGCAGTTCACGCCTGCTTTCATTTCGGAAAAGATCCTCTTGCGCCTTCTCAAGCATCGGGATGTCATCAACGAGCTGAAGTTCGACGAAGAGAACAAGAAGTGTCCCCAGCATTTCCTCTTCAACCGGAACAAGCCCGCCGATTTCTTCATCCTCATCCTTCAGGTAACGGGGCTGCTCCGGATTCAGGCGCAAAAGGAGGGGACTGATCTGTATGGAAGGGTAGTGGTGGTATTCGATCAATCCGCACCACTTTATTTTATTTATTTATTTATTTTATTCAATTTGTATCCCGCCCTTCTCCTAGTGGACTCAGGGCGGCCGAAAACTGGCCGAACCAGTTTTTAAATTGCTGGCTGGCCCCGCCCCGCCCCTTCCAGGAGTCCCCACGCGCCCTGTTTTAGCTCCCAGGTAAGTGCAGGGAGGCTTACTAGGCCCAAATGGCCCCCTTTTCCTGTCCCCTTCCCTTAATTTTCTTTTTTTTCTTTTTTTCTATATTTTATACTAATAAACAAAAAAAAAAATGACCGTACGGAAAATTGCAGTTCAAAAGGGATTTATTGCACAAGAATTTAGCCAACTTGTAGGAGGTCAACTCCCTACAAGGAAAACATTTATAAAATGGTCTTATCGTTGGCATATCTCCCCCCGACAAGAATAGCAAGAATGTTTCCGGGAGCCTCTCCGGCATGTTGGAAGTGCGGGAATGGTAGCGGGACATACTATCACCAATAGTGGATGTGTCCCAAAGCAGGCAAATATTGGTCCAAGATTCGGAATTGGATAGTGGAAATTACAGGATATAATATGGAGCTGAAACCAGAGACTTTTTTTATTGGGAATGAAACCAGATAAAATATCTAAGGAACAATGGTACTTGATTCTCCATATTATTACCGCAGCTGGGATATTATACGTGCAAGAATGGAAAAACGAATTAATACCTACAGAGAATAAATTGATTTGGAGAATTACAGAACGCGCAGAGGCAGATCAGTTAATGAAATTACTTAGGAACCAAAAAGATTCTGATTGTTATGAATGTTGGAATTTATGGTATATTTGGGTGAAAGGAAAGGGAGGGAAATGAAACGGATTTCATTAGTGGTATAGGCGCATATTTGTATACGTTAGTTGCAATAATTTTGTATGTATATATGTAAAGCATTGTTTTTAAAAATGGAAATAAGCTTTATTAAGAATTTAGCCAACTAACGCTCAGTACAAAATTGGCTCCCAAAGAAGGCTCAACGGAATTTAGGAGGGGTTGATCTTTTACCACCATTTCTGGCAACGTAACGATTCCAAGCTGGTGACTCCCTGAACTCCGCCTCCCAGCTCTGCCAGTTCTTCTCCTACAGTGATGAAATTTTCTGCGATGCTATAACCTTCATTCGTGCAACAGGTTATTTGCCTAAATTCAAATTATGTAATTCGACTCATTCGCGCAAGAATGAGGTTACATGATTTGCGTCCTTTGGCCAACGGTGTGATGCGTGGGACGGCGTTGTGGCGTCGTGCCAAATGCCCCTGCGTAGGTCTGGGTTTAACCAGGGTGGAAGGATTGTGGTTAAATCCGGGCCTGTCTTTAGAATTCATTTGCAAACCATGGAATCTCGTAGCAGCTTTGAGCCTGGGAAATATGGCAGAATTCGTCCTCCTTGGCAGAGTTCCTATGAGAAAAAAAAAAACAGCAGGAGCTTTTCAAGAGCTTTAATTGTTGCATCTTAATGATGATAATTGCCTGTGAATGCCCACCCACCCAACTTTCATCTAATCCATCAACAGAATACAGTTTTTTTCTGAATAAATGCCGTTGGGTTGGATTCAGCTCCAAGGAACATCTGTGGTATTATAAAACAGATTCTTCTAATGTTTCAGGCCACGGAACCTGTTAGAACCGCTGTAGTAATAAAAAGCTATTTAAGTCAGGGCAGGGGTGAAATTCAAATATTTTTCCCTACTGGTTCTGTGGACGTGGCAGGGGAAGGATACTGCAAAATCCCCATTCCCTCCTCACTCCAGGGGGAAAGATACTGCAAAATCTCCATTCCCTCCTCACTCCAGGGGAAGGATATTGCAAAATCTCCATTTTCTCCCCATTCCTGGGGGAAGGATAGTGCAAAATCTCCATTCCCTCCTCACTCCAGGGGAAGGATATTGCAAAATCCCCATTCCCTCCCCACTCCTGGGGGAAGGATATTGCAAAATCCCCATTCCCTCCTCACTCCAGGGGAAGGATACTGCAAAATCTCCATTCCCTCCTCACTCCTAGGGGAAGGATACTGCAAAATCCCCATTTCCCTCCTCACTCCTAGGGGAAGGATACTGCAAAATCCCCATTCCCTCCTCACTCCAGGGGAAGGATATTGCAAAATCCCCATTCCCTCCTCACTCCTGGGGGAAGGATATTGCAAAATCCCCATTCCCTCCTCACTCCAGGGAAGGATACTGCAAAATCTCCATTCCCTCCTCACTCCTAGGGGAAGGATACTGCAAAATCCCCATTCCCTCCTCACTCCTAGGGGAAGGATACTGCAAAATCCCCATTCCCTCCTCACTCCAGGGGAAGGATATTGCAAAATCCCCATTCCCTCCTCACTCCTGGGGGAAGGATATTGCAAAATCTCCATTCCCTCCTCACTCCTAGGGAAGGATACTGCAAAATCCCCATTCCCTCCTCACTCCAGGGAAGGATATTGCAAAATCCCCATTCCCTCCTCACTCCTGGGGAAGGATATTGCAAAATCTCCATTCCCTCCTCACTCCTAGGGGAAGGATACTGCAAAATCCCCATTCCCTCCTCACTCCAGGGGAAGGATATTGCAAAATCCCCATTCCCTCCTCACTCAGGGGAAGGATACTGCAAAATCCCCATTCCCTCCTCACTCCAGGGGAAGGATATTGCAAAATCCCCATTCCCTCCCCACTCCTGGGGGAAGGATACTGCAAAATCCCCATTCCCTCCCCACTCCTGGGGGAAGGATACGGCAAAATCTCCATTTTTCAGTGCCATTGTAAGTTCAAACGATCACTAAACGAATGGTTATAGGTCGAGGTAAGGTCAGATAAAAGTAAAGCTTCCCCTTGCACATATGTGCTAATGGTTCCCGACTCTAGGGGGCGGTGCCCGTCTCCGTTTCAAAGCCGAAGAGCCAGCTCTGTCCGAAGATGTCTCCGTGTCTTAGCCACTGAGCCACCGTGTCCCTTAGAATATAAAAGGGGTGAAATGCAAACAAACCCATACGTATTTCCATCAAACAATAACCTTTGATCTTTTTTAAAAAATTGCACCGAAAGGCATCTGAAAAACTGCACTGCTAAGTTGGTGAAGTTTTACCCTGAATTTTATTTTTGTTTTTGTTTTCCATTTTTTTTAATTGAAAAGTTTTAAAAAGTTTTACAGACATTTCCCCTTCCCCCTTCCTGCTCCCCTTCCAACCCTCCCCTTCCCCTCCCTCACCCCCCACCCCCAACTTCCCAGAGCAAAATACAGGGTATAACATTTGACAATCATAAGCTAACATAAGCTAATTATCTACAGCCTCCTATCCCCCTCTTGAACTTTTAACTCCCCTTTTACTAAACTAAATTTAAGCACTTTATAAAATCTCTTTGATCATTCATAAACTATTTGAAATTATTTAGTCCGATATTTGCCTTGAATATAATCAGTCCATCTTCTCCATTCTAACATATATTTCTCATTTGAATGGTCCTTTAGATATGCTGAAATTTTCGCCATTTCTGCTAAGTTTACTACTTTTAATGTCCATTCTTGAATAGTAGGTAAATCTTCCTTCTTCCACTACTGCGCCACCGAGAGTTTTGCTGCAGTTATTAAATTCAGAATCAGATTAGTCTCTATAGCCGTACAATCTGTAATGATACCTAACAAAAACAACTGTGGAGTAAACTTTTATCCTTTTTTTAAAAAAATATTTTGAATAATCCACCATATTTTTATCCAAAATGTTTTTTTTTTTCCTTTGTCAGGGTAAAGTGGAGGTAGAAGCCGGGAAGGAGAACATGAAGTTTGAAACTGGACCGTTCTCCTATTACGGAGTGATGGCTTTGAGTCCCGTTGTCACAAGTAAGTTCCCCACTTCACTTTGGATGCATTGGGGAGGTGGTGGTGGGGGGCAAGAGGAGGCACAGAAAAATGTCAGATAACAGAGTGAGCCTCCAAGATTGATTCGTTGACACGTTTATTTATTCAGTGTTTTGAATAAGCATTGAAGATGTTACCTAGTTTGTTTGTTTGTTTGTTTGTTTGTTTATTTGTTTGTTTGTTTGTTTGTTCGATTTATATCTTCACACTTTCCGACGTGCCCTGAAGACCTTTCTGTTTCAACAAGCAGGGCTAGCATAAATATCTAAATTCTATGCCAAGGTCTTAGCAGATACACCAAGTTGACTCAATTTATTATTTACTGTTTATAAGGAAAAAAAAAATTATTATATGTATATGAAATCTTAATCTGTTCACCGCCCTGAGTCCTTCGGGTGAAGGACTGTATAGAAAATAAATAAATAAATAAATAAATAAATAAATAAATAAATAAATAAATAAATAAATAAATAAATAAATAAATAAATAAATAAATAAATAAATAAATAAATATGCCGCCCTTCTCCGGAGACTCAGGGCGGCTTACAATGCGTTAAGCAATAGCCTTCATACTTTTGTATATACCTGCTTAGTAGGGCTTTCGGCCCCCCCTAAGCGGTGCTCTTTTTTTATACAAAGTCAGCTTATTGCCCCCACAATCCGGGTCCTCGTTTTACCGACCTCGGAAGGATGGAAGGCTGAGTCAACCTTGAGCCTGGTGAGATTTGAACTTGCAGTAATTGCAGGCAGCTGGTGCTACTTAACAGCACTTTAGTCTGCTGCGCCACCAAGGCTCTATAGTTGGGTAAGAAACCATCTGCAGGCAAACAGCCAAGCTCAGAGAGGAGCAAGGAGCCCAAAATTCAGGATTTTTGCCTTACCCGCCCCAATCAAGAAACCTCAGCAGGTTACAAAATAGTCCTTGACTTACGAACACAATTGAGCCCAAATATTTGTGAAGTGAGGTTTTGGCTTATTGTACGACTTTTCTTAACACGGTTGTTAAGTGAATCTAGCTTCCCCTTTGTCAGAAGGCGACCGCATAACCCCGGGACTATTGCAGCCGTCATAAATGCGAGTTCAGTTGTGCCAAGCCTCCGAATTTTGAGGACGTGGCCATGAGGCAACGGTCCGAAGTGTGAAAAAATGGTCCTAAGTCACTTTTTTTCAGTGCCGTCGTGTCTTTTTGACGGTCGCTGAATGAACCGTTGTGAAGTTGAGTTAGCTGTCCGTTCAACAATGAGCATCTGTGTTTGCAAGTCAAAGGGCAAAGCGGTAAGCATCAAGCCATAGGTAACAGCATAATTATGGCTAACCTTTTTGCTGTCATGTGCCAAAAGTGGGGGGAGTGTGGGGGGGGTCGCGTGAACACGTGGCCACACCCATAATTCAATGTGCCCCTCGCATGCCCATATGACACCACCACCACCCACTCCCCTCGCTTTTGGCACGCGATGGCACAGTGGGCCCGATAGGCCTATTTTTTACCCTCCTCAGGCTCCAGAGGCGTTCTTGGAGCCTGGGGAGGGCGAAAACAGCCTTCCACACCCCCCAGAGGCCCTCTGGAGGCTGGAAACGGCCCGTTTCCCAACTTCCGGAAGGCCCGAACTTGCCCTACGGGAAGTTTCAGGGACGCAGTGGCTAAGACGGTGAGCTTGTCGATCAAAAGGTCGGCAGTTCAGCAGTTCGAATCCCCGGTGCCGCATAACGGGGTGAGCTCCCGTTCCTTGTCCCAGCTTCTGCCAACCTAGCAGTTTGAAAGCACGTAAAAAATGCAAGTAGAAAAATAGGGGCCACCTTTGGCGGGAAGGTAACAGCGTTCCGTGCGCCTTTGGCGTTGAGTCATGTCGGCCACATGACCATGGAGACGTCTTCGGACAGGGTTGGCTCTTCGGCTTTGAAACGGAGATGAGCACCGCCCCCTAGAGTCAGGAACGACTAGCACATATGTCCGAGGGGAACCTTTATCTTTTTAAGGGAAGTTTCTGCCTCTCCTGCCAATGTCTTTTTTTGACAAAGTTGATTCTTCTGGGTTGAGTAACATTCAGTGTTAGGTTTCTGCCCTCTAGTGGCCAACCTTCAGCCTTTCAGCTTCCTCTGCAGAACAGGCAGTGCATAATCAGTCCCGGAAAACCGTGACTTATGACCATTCTTCACACTTACGACCATTGCAGCATCCCCAGGGTCATGCAACCGACTCATATTTATGACGGTTGCAGTATCCCGGGGATCATGTGATCCCTTTTTTGCGGACCTTCTGATGAGCAAAGTCAACGGGGAAGCTAGATTCGCTTAACAACCGTTGTCACTAACAAGGTGGCAGGGATTCACTTCACAATCGTGTTACTAACTTAACAATGGGCAGGGATTCACTTCACCACCACGGCAAGAAGGTTCGTAAAATGGAGAAGAAAGCTCTCATAACAAATGTCTCGTTTAGCAGCAGAAATGTTGGGCTCAACTGTGGTCGTAAGTCGAGGACCGTGGCTTTCGCTTTATGACTTCAGCGTTCGCTTTACCACATTCACTAAACAACCACTGTTTGGGGGAGGGGGGGAAGGCATTAAATCACGCACGGTCATATGATGATCTGCTTAACAATTTGGCTCGACTTACGACCGTAAATTCTGAGCTCTGTGATGGTTATAAGTCGAGAACTTCCTGTAAATGTGGTCATTCCAGGCACGGCAATGTTATGGTTGATTTTTCTTCTCCTTTTTGCATCTCTCTCTTTTGTCTGGTTTCATCACCTCATCCTTCTCCTCCGTTCTGTCTGCATGTAGCACCGCCAGACAGGTCCCAGCCGCAGTCTATTATACAGAGAGGATCCTTGCATTCCAAGCTGTCAGGTAAAAAAAAATTGCATTTAATGCTTGGGGATGGCCGACGCATTAATGCTTTGCTTGGACTTCAGGGACACAGGTTGTGGCCTCAGGAGAGTTGGCCAAAGAATGAGATAGATAGGGCACCATAATTCCTTGAAAAGTATCTCCTCCTCCTCCTTCTTCTCCTCCTCCTTCTTCTTCTCCTCCTCCTCCTCCTCCTTTTTCTCCTTCTCATCTCCTCCGCCTTCTCTTCTCCTTCTCCTCCTCCTCCTTCTCCTTTTTCTCCTTCTCCTCTCCTTCTCTTCCTTCTCTTCTCTTTCTCCTCCTCCTCCTTCTCCTCTCCTTCTCCTCCTTCTCTTCTCCTTCTGCTCCTCCCTCCTTCTTCTCCTTCTTCCTCCTCATCCTCCTGCTCTCCTCCTCCTTCTTCTCCTTCTCTCTCCTCCTCCCTCCTTCTTCTTTTTCTTCTTCTTTTCTCCTTCTCCTCTCCTTCTCCTCCTTCTCTTCTCTTTCTCCTCCTTCTTCTCCTCCTTCTCTTCTCCTTCTGCTCCTCCTCCTTCTTCTCCTTCTCCTTCTTCCTCCTCATCCTCCTGCTCCTCCTCCTTCTTCTCCTTCTCTCCTCCTCCTCTTCCTCCTCCTTCTTCTTCTTCTTCTCCTTCTCCTTTTTCTCCTTCTCCTTCTCCTCCTTCTCTTCTCTTTCTCCTCCTCCTTCTCCTCCTCCTCCTCCTTCTCCTTTTTCTCCTTCTCCTCTCCTTCTCCTCCTTCTCTTCTCTTTCTCCTCCTTCTCTTCTCTTTCTCCTTCTCCTCCTTCTCTTCTCCTTCTGCTCCTCCTCCTTCTTCTCCTTCTCCTTCTTCCTCCTCATCCTCCTGCTCCTCCTTCTTCTTCTCCTTCTCTCCTCCTCCTCCTCCTCCTCCTCCTCCTTCTTCTTCTTCTTCTTCTTCTTCTTCTTCTTCTTCTTCTTCTTCCATATCCGTCATCAGACGTTGGCGATCCTATTTTTATCAACAGCCACCCGAAAAATGTGCTGTTGAGTTTTGTCCAAACCGGTCCCTTAGATTTTGAAGCCATGATGCCTGGACCTCCTTTGCCTTCGAACTTTCCCTGGAGGTTTAAGTGAAGGATGCTGTATTTTTCTGGGTGTCGCATCACATGTCCAACTGGACTGTTCTGTTCTGTTCTGTTCTGTTCTGTTCTGTTCTGTTCTATTCTATGACCCTCTGGAAGAAACCTTAGGTGAAGGCTCCACACGTCCAGCTCAATATCTAGTGACGTTATGGTCAGGCTCCTTAGCATTGTAAAAGTGATCCAGCTTTGCTCACAGTAGCGGCCAAAATTGTGGAAACCTGATTCATTTTTCTCTCTCGTCTAGTTTCAGAAATACGTTCTCCATCTCATATGAGTAACCTGAATCGCTCGGCGTCTCTATGCTACCACGAGCGCACCGAGTCCATCTCTTCCAATGTCAGCGGTAGCAACAACCAGCTTAATGTCATCGTGAGTACCCAGAACCTGTCGGACTTCAGCGTTCGTGCTCTTACGGATCTGCAGTACGTCAAGGTGAGCCTTAGGCCTAACTAAGCCTTCCAAGAGTTAAACCGAACGGATTCTCGCTTTTATGCATTCCGATACCGGAAAAGCAGATTTGTTTAAAAATAGAGAACGCTGGCTGCTTTGGAAAAATGGCTTCTCCCTTAACAAGCTGGTTTTCTATATCGGGGGTGGGGGGGGTCTCCAACCTTGGCAACTTTAAGTCTTGTGGACTTCAACTCCCAGAATTCCTCAGCCAGCAAAGCTTGAGCAGGGAGCTGGACGGCCTCCAGCACCCTACTGGCCAAAATGGGGTGTGTGGGGGGGCCTGCAAGTGCTCGCCCCTGCCAGTGGTGAAATGTAAAATTTGTTATTACTGGTTCTGTGGGCGTGGCTTAGTGGGGGGGTGTAATGTGACTGGGGGGGCGTGGGCAATTTTTTTTTTTTTTTTACTTTTAAAAGCATTTTTTTAAAAAAATGCTTTTAAAAGCCTCTGACGATCAGGCAACTCAGCTGGGATCGTCAGAGGCTTTTAAAAGCGGACGAAGAGGTTGTAGGAAAAAAAATGCTTTTAAAATTGTTGTAATGATTGTTAAAACTTTTTAAATAAAAAAAAAAGTAAAAAAAAAGCCTCTGATGATCGCGCGGCTCAGCTGGGCATGTGGGGGGGGCAGGGATTTTTGCTACCGGTTCTCCGAACCCCCCGCCGCCATCGCTACAGGATCGTGCAATCCGGTCCGAACTGGGAGCATTTCACCCCTGCCCCCTGCGCCCCATTTTGGCTGCCAGAGGCACTGCGGGCCGCTCCTTTGCTATTTCCAGGCCGGCACCACAGGCCAGATTTAAGCACCCCGCAGGCCACTTCTGGCCCGCAGGCCTTAAGTTTGACACCCCTAATGTAAGGTCTGCTTGGGGGGCAGGGGGCTGGACTAGATGACCTACAAGGTCCCTTTCGAACTCTGTTAATCTGTAATGAACAGTCATTCGTTTTCATGTTTTAATGATCGTTATTTCAATCATGCTTCTTCACCTGCTCTCGCTCTCTCTTTGCCCGGCAGATCACGCGCCTCCAGTACCAAAACGGTCTCATGGCCTCCCGTCTGGAGAGCTGCCCCCCGTCCCCCGACGGGAGCCCCCCCAAACAGGACCCCTCCTCGCCCGAAAAGGGGAGCACCCTCTCAACCAACGAGATGATTGGCCTCTTGAACGAAAGGAACTGCCAGCATCAAAAGACGAACCACAATCCTTCCGACAACGTGGTTTGACCCCGGCATCGGGGCAGTTTGGCCCCCCCCCCGGTCCAGCTGGTGTCCTTTTTTTTCCTTTCCAAAGACACGAAGAGTGCCCGCAGAAGATTCTGATTGTGCGTCTTATCAACCTCAGGTAGCAGCTCCCCACCTGCGCTCTCTGGTACTGTTTCCGACTCACCTGCCCTGAGTTTTATTATTATTATTATTATTATTTTCCAGCCAGGTGGTTTGGATCAGAGAGGGGAAGCCAGCCTGCCAGCCATCCTTGGAAAGCAATAGTCCAGCCACCTATTCTAAGGTGACAGGCCCCGCCCTAGCTCACCTGTCTGCATCGAAGCGAGCTGCATTAGCAGGATGGGCAGATTCTCCCTTTCCCTGTGCTGGTTTTTAACTCAACGGAGAGGAAGGCGCAGCCAGGGGAGGGGGTTTAACTCGAAGGAGCTGCCTTTTTTTCCCCCAGAGTGCCCAGTTCTCGTTTCTGCCTTCCCCACACCAGGGAAGGACGTCCTTCCAAAGCAGCATGGGGTTACAAAAGGTGGCACAGTAGAAGACGCAGACTTATGGAGATGCCAGCCACCTTCTCTTGATAAGACAGACTTCGCTTTTCCCATCTCAGGGAGTTCCGAGACTTCGTTATTTGGGGTTATCTATTTCCCCACCCTCTTTAATCAAGCCATCGGGGTATTTGAGAGCAAGGGATACGTGCCTGACGAGGAGGAACCAGCCGGAGTTTCCACGTTGACGGAATCTGTCCCTTCTCCTCTGTTTCGGGGAGAAAGTTGGTTTTCCTGAATCGATGCGCATTCTCCCTTCCGTTCCAGCTTTTCGGCCTCTGCTTCAAGGGACCCGAACTAAATCACCCATAGGATAAATAACAGCAGGAAGTCCATTGAAAGTTGCATCTGGTTGCATTGCAGATCAATGCCTCTCTCAGTTGTTGTTTCTTTTTAAACCTTCTGCAAATAGAAAACGTAACGTAGCGAGATAAATATCAGGCAGAGGTACAGCTTTTTCCTCCGACGTACGTTCTTTCTACTTGCAGGGAGATGTCTTAATTTGGGTTAACTGTTCTCATTTTGTTTTTTTAAAAAAAAAACTTGGGGAAGATTTAAATGAATTACCCTCCGTTTTCTGTCTCCAGAGGTACTGTTCGTTTTTGCCAACTCGAAACGGGGGGGGGCTATAGTTGTATATAGATTTCCAGTTTCAAGGTACCCCGTGCGTTTGCGTGAGTTTCTGGCGCAGTCGAAGTCGTGGGATCAGTTTGCGGCGTTTGGAGGGTTTGCAAATTGAAGGCAAGATTAAAAATTGGAACATGGGAGTAACTGCAGCTGGGGAATAAAAAGGACTGCCGTTCCGGATCTAAATGCTTGGATCATCTTTTTGGAGTGGATTCGAACACGTGGCTATAATTGTAGTAATCAATTCCATTTTGTTATATATATTTTTTCCAACCTGACTTGGAGCCAACGTCCTCTGGGTTTAGCTGTGGACCACGTATAAACCATGTTTTATTGGGATATGTAGGACAACTGAGTGAAATTATCTGATTATTACATTATCCCAAGATAATGTTATCCTCTCTGTTTTTCTGCAGCTTTTTTTTAACAATGATTGTTTTCCACCGGTTGGAATCCGAATAAGATCTCAGGGGGTTCATTTTCAGTGGCCAAATATCATGGGATTATACCTTGATATAAAACCGTTGCAATTTAGACCGGCGTGCGATTTTGGGGAACAACTTTGGAGGCCACTTCGAAAACAGCTTTTTGTAAACAAAGGACGCCGAGCGCGATCAGTGGATCAAAGCCAATAGGCAAAAAAATGCCAGTTTCATTTAAGGATGTATTCATTGGAACAGGTGTTGCCTCCGAAACCTCAGCGCAGCTGCAGTGCGGGTATGAACGCTCAGTCCTTCAGCAGATGTTGCAAACTTGAAAACCAGATGTTGGATTGGCAGAGTCAGCTCTTCAAGGCCGGGAGAGCACATACGAATGTAAGCGCGTTCAATCCCTCCACTCGTAATCAGTTACCATTCAGAAATGTCTTTTTCAAATTTGCAAAGCCGTCTCGGAAAACGGGAATCGTTTGCGCATCCCCGGTTGAACATTTCCATCCCTGTGTCTCTGGCATCTTCAGTTCTCCTGCTTTCTTTCTTTTTCTTTTCTTTTTTTACAAAAGACATCTCACGTTTCAATTTTGCTTCCTCTGACCTTCTGGAGTTTTAAATTCCTCCCCACACATCCCTTTATGGTCAAGGCCTAGGGCACAATGACAGCGTCTCTCCCATTTTGAGAATCTCCCCAGATCTGTAAGGCTTCACTTCTTTTTCATCCCTAGATAAATGGTTGATGACAACTGGGGCATTATGCGAATTGTAACAAAACACATCTGGAGGGAATTCGATTCAAGATGGCTGCCTACCATACACTCCTCTTCTTTTCTGAGTTGGATTAGGTACCCACTGATTTTATGGATATTTCTGTGTTGTTGTTTTTTTGGCGACAATATAGAAGTGACTTCCCCATTGCTTTTTTCAGGATTTTTTTTTTTTTAAATTTGTCGGTCTAACTTGCAGCCTATCCCAGCATCACCAGATTTGACCCTTTTTTTATAACTTGTTGAAATCAAGTAAGGTTGGCCATGGAAATCATAAATGTATGTCACTGAATTAAATGATTTCCATCTCTGTTTTGGCCCTCTTTCCTTCTTCCCAGTTGAATTCAAGAGTGTCGTTTCCTGCTCGTCCTACCCAACTCTTGGACACCCTACCTATCCTTGTCATCTCATAAAAAGGAACAAGCACACTAATAATACTATATTGAGTAATAACGCTACAAGGATGCTAATAGATGCCAACTATGATATCACCTGAGTCACCTAGCAACCTCTAGATAATTAAGAACTTAATTGGGAATTAAGAAAATTAAAATAATGGAGAACGTTCCGGCGCCTTGTTTAAAGATTCAGGGCACTTCCTGCATTTATTGCAGAAGTGGGGATTCTCCAGAGCCTCATCAAATGCTGAATGAGGTTTGATCAATCTTAAAAGAGATTCATCAGGTGGAGATCTTTCCTACGTAAAGGGAAAAGTTTAAAAATAAATTAATGACATCTTGCACGACAGAAGAGCGACCAACAGAATTGTGTGTTATGCTACTCCATAACATGCACGTGACATCTCTCTTACTCTGAGGTTGCACGTCTCATCTCTCTGCCACTCCTTGTTCAGGTGTTTCTTGTGCAGGAACTCACGCAGAGAGACTGAGGGTGGGTTTTACTCCTCTCTCTCTCTCTCTCTCTCTCTCTCTCTCTCCCTCTCTCTCCCTCCCTCTCTCCCTCCCTCTCCCTCTCTCTCTCTCTCTCTCTGTTGCTTGTGTCATGGTTTATTTGGCATACCGGTTTTTATTTTGTAACTCAGGATCAAGGTGCAGCTCTGTATCCATAGGGAGAGATACCTGCAAATCGATGTAAACACAACAGGGAACCCTCTCATAAGCCCGGTGCAGCCCAGAAGCACCGAAAAAAAGGCTTCGGTTTGCGATGAACAAAAAACAGGATGGGGAAATTTTAAGCATCCAGGGCTGCTGTGTGCAGGCCGACGTTGCAAAGAGGGGAATTCTTGGGGTGGGGGGGTTATTTTTTGAGTTTTGCATCTAGACGAGGGGAAGCTTTTTAAACTAAGTCTACTATACAGAGCTTATAATACTATGCATTTTTAGCGATGACGGTTCACGCTGCCCATTTGCACAACTGCCATTAAAGGAGATTCTAGAGGAGATTTGATTTGGGGGGGAGAAACCCTTTTTCTGGCATTCCTCCCTCCCCACAAATCAGCTGGCGTTACAACGTTGAGAATTTCCATCTCCGTTCTTGGAGATGTGGAAAGTTCTCCTTTTAACCAGACCAGACAACACCACAGTCAGGGTAGGGGTGGGTTCTAATTTTTTTTTGCTACCGGTTCTGTGGACGTGGCTTATTTTGTGGGCGTGGCTTGGTGGGGGGGTTAATGTGACGATGGGTGTGGCCAACTTTTATTTATTTATTTATTTTTAAAAGCATTTTTTCTACAACCTTAAGAGGTTGCAGAAAAAAAATGCTTTTAAAAGCCTCTGACGATCAGGCAACTCAGCTGGGATCATCAGAGGCTTTTAAAGGCATTTTTTCCCCTACAATCTCTTCAGCCAAAGAGGTTGTAGAAAAAAATGCTTTTAAAAGCCTCTGATGATCCCAGCTGAGCCGCGTGATCAGAGCCTTTTTTTTTTTTACTTTTAAAAGCATTTTTTCGGCCGAAGAGGTTGTAGAAAAAATGCTTTTAAAAGAAAAAAAAAAGCCTCTGATGAGGACGGGGTAAGCGAGCAGCAACCGGGCCGGGGACTGGTTCAGGGGTGTGGCCAGCCAATGTTATTACCGGTTCTCCAAACTACTACAATTTTTTACTACCGGTTCTTGCGAACCGGTGTGAACTAGGAGCAACCCATCACTGAATCAGGGATGGGATTCAGCCGGTTTGGATTGGTTCGGGCAAACTGGATGCAAATTTTACATCTGCTTCGCCGAACCGGTAGTTACAAGGACTGGCTGGACCCCCATCCCTCCCCTCCCAGAAGTTTCCACGTGGCCCGAGGCTCTGGGAAGGTGAAAAATGGGCCTCCCGGAAGTCCGGAAATGGCCCTGTTTCCGGCCTTTGGAGCCCAGGGGAGGCCTTTTTCTCCCGCCTGGAGGCTCAAGGAAAGCCTCCGGAGCCTGGGGAGGGCGAAAACGCCCCACCCCCCGCTGTGGTGCAGGAGGCCAAGGAGGCCACGCCCCCATGGCCACGCCCACCCAGCAACCGGGCAGAGAATCGGTTGCTAACATTTTTCAGTCCCACCCCTGACCACGATGGGGGGGAAAAAAACTAAACTAAACAAGGACGTCAGCCTGAAGTTGCATTCTTGGCCATCTGAAGATAAAGCAAGAGAACGTAGCTTGCTGATTTTGCTCCCTGCTGAAGCTTCTATCGAAGGAGAATTTATGGTCTAAATTAAATGGTGCCGCAGGAGGAAGTACGGGTACTTTGTTAGCACTGAGTTTGCGGCAAGGAAGCCCACTCTGCACAACGGCGTAAGGAAAGAAAAAATGATACATGTCGGACTCTGCCTACGTTGAGCCTCAGCTGTGGGAGTTTTACTCTTCAGGTTGGAGAAACCAGACAGTAAGACCCAGTGAGTGGGTCTTCCAAGATAAAAGCATAAATAATTTGGAAGCTGCTGTCCTCCTCCTAAAATTGGTCGTTGGTTTAAGGCAGAAACAAATGGATGCCCTTGGATCACCTTGCATTCAGGTTGAAAGTCGAGTTCAGAATATGTCCCATTTTGCATGGTGAGCATTAAAAAAAGTGTGAACACAGTTCTATTTTTCCACAAGCCAAGCCTGGGGTCAGAAAATTCCACTCGACAAGTTAATCCTGCCTTTAATAGTCGCGTGAGCCAAGCATGATGGCCAGCTGTCCAGTTAGGCTTTATGCCTTTTTGCAGCATACATTCCTAAATCAGTTAAGCTCAAGAGTAAGTGAGAAGGAAGCAGCGATGCTCAATCCCGCTTCAACCCGCAGGCTACCTCTTCAACCAGATTGTATTCTCTGCCAAGGAGCTTTCTCGCGAACCGAAATTGCTGTTGTGTGTGAAGTGAGCTTCCAACACCCAATGCCGTTTCTGGATGTCGAGGCAAAAAGGACGTCCTTGTTTCACCTTGGCGACTTTGAAAACCTGGGGGGGGACTTCAGCTCCCAGAATTCCCCATTGCTGGCTGGAGAATTCTGGGGAGCTGAAGTCCGCAAGTCTTCAAAGTTGCGGAAGTTGGATACCCCTGGCCGAAAGCCAGGTCCTAAGAAAGGGAAGATGCGTTTGTGTGTGTGTACGTGTTTTGTGTTGAATTAAGATCTTTTCTACCGCATCCTTTTCTCGATGCAGGATTCTTGTTTTCCTTTTTTTTAAGAACTTTTGGGGAAAAGAGGACCCGCTGTCTTATCTGTTCCTTTTCTGCCAGTCTTCTCTGTTGCCATCCTTGCTACGAGAAGTTGGCTGAGCAGAGTTGGGTTTTGAGTTGGGTTTGGTCCTAGCAATACTTAATTCTGGAATTTAGGAGGAAAGAAACATCATCTCTTCCTCTGTAACTTAAAACAAACCAACTATGCAGGAGAGATAGCTGGACCTACAACTAGGGATGGACTCTATCCATGTTCCTTTCTCCCTTGCAGGGATATTAAAAATGGACTTTTGCGCTTTCGAACAGCTTTAATTGGACGATACGTGTGTTTCCTTTGAATGTAGCTTTTTGTCTGACGATTAAAACATTTTTTGTTTGTGTGTGGAATCTCTATTTCCCTTTTTAAAAACGATTGATGTTATTATTATTCCTACGGAAAGCACAGTGGTTTCTCAACCTTTGCCCCTTTGTGGGTGACCTAAATGTAATTTATTGTCTTTGTTTCTGATTTTAAAATACAAACACTAAGCTTTAAGATTCTAGCTCCCTTGGTGGGAAGATATGCTGTAAAAGAAAGATAAAAATAAACGATACCAAATCAAAGAGTGGTGGAAATGTTTTTTTCTTTTCTTTTCTTTTCTTTCTCAGCCTCACCTGTTTTATAAAAGAGCCTGAGTGGCGCAGCAGACTAATGCCACTGTTAAAGGTAGTATTTAGCTTCCAGCTGCCTGCAATTACTGCGATCAAATCTCGCCAGGCTCAAGGTTGACTCAGCCTTCCATCCTTTCTAAGGTAGGTAAAATGAGGACCCAGTTTGTGGGAGCAATAAGCTGACTTTGTATAAATATACAAAAGGATGAAGGCTATTGCTTAACGCACTGTAAGCCGCCCTGAGTCTCCGGAGAAGGGCGGCATATAAATCAAATCAAAATAAAAAAATAAATAAATAATGATAATAATTATTCCAGGAATTGTGAGCCAGCAGAAACTTCCTTCCTGATGGCTGGCTCACAAGAAGGAGTTGTTTTCCCAGCCGAAGGGTTTTAAGCTAGCCACGTTATGTAATCATCATTAGTGTGAACCTTCATTTGCTGTTAAAGCCAAACGAGCAGCATAAAAGTTATGTGAGGTTTTATTTTATTTTTTTCGGGTCAATTAGCAACCTTGGCAATTCGCATCACCTCATTAAACATTTTCAATATTAAAATGAACTAGGACCAAAGAGTAGAACATGGAACGTAGAATAACAGAGTCGGATGGGACCTTGGAGGTCATCTACGCATGCAGGAGAGTCTAAAAAATTGAATTTCATCACTGGGCAGGACACTATCTAATTCGGCTAATCCAAAGATCCCAAAAGAAGGGTTCATCTGACCTCAACCAATCATTGCAGATTTCTGCAATGATTCTTTTGGGGGAGAAAAAACTGGTTGTTGTTGTTTTTTAAATAAAAGGCAGCCCTGCAGCATAATTCTGTGCTGGACAAATCCCTTTTTCAAACAAATCAATAAACACTTTGCATAGTTTCTGATGATCACAGTATAGCCTTTTTTTAAAAAAACAAAAACTTGAGAGTGTGGGTACTCCCAGGTGTGCCCATTATCTTCCTGTCGATTGATGCCTGTTTTTATCCACAACGGATTTAACTTTCTCCTGCTGTTGAAATATACCCTCTCCGCAGTCTGTTAAGAGTCAAAGGTAACTTGATAATGGCAAATTAACCATCTTCGCAAATTGGCTTCCACCTGCAATTTATGGCTAGGGCCCAGACCGCAATTTCCCTGAGCAACAGCTAAAAGCAGAGTAGAGAGATTGGCGGGCGAGCAAACGATAGCATTTGATGCAGACAGCAAGGGCACGAATTATAAATGTTTTATAAATGTTTAGACATCGCAATCCATGGTTAGCTATAGAAACAAAACAATACCCTTTAATTTTCACCGTGACGTGGTCCGAAGAAAGAGCGGCTTAGCTCATCTTTTCTTTTGGTCTCTAGAAAATAGAACTACATTTGGCAAGGAAAGCAGTAATAGGAGGTTATTCGGTTGATTTGGGTTCCATCTTCATCCCTGCGGGCATGCGAAGAATAAAAGGGAAAATATCGAGAGGATGTTAGCTTTGATTTTTTTCTCCAGCCGTTGATTCTGAGTAGGCCCAGGTCGGTTTCTTAATGATTGATTGACTAAATGGATTGATTGATTTTGTTGGCATTCAATTTTTGGGAAACATCCGAAGTGATGCCCATCCAACCAACCACTCCTAAGCAAACCACACGCTGGTTTTCGCTAAGGGATGCGATTATTCTGAAGTTTCCTGAGGTAAAGTCGGACTGAGCTATCGAATTGCTATCGACCGTTAGCAATTCCCAATGGTGTACCCGTCGCAGTTGCAACCTAGCCCATCTTCCTGCTGGTTGTCCTTTTCCCTTCCATTTTTCCAGTGGTGAAATGTAAAATTTGTTACTACCAGTTCTGTGGGCGTGGCTTGGTGGGGGTACCTCACTCAAGTGAGGTACTAATACCACTCTATAAAGCCTAGTAAGAGCCCACCTAGAGTACTGCATCCAGTTTTGGTCAACACTCTATAAAAAAGATGTGGAGACTCTAGAAAAAGTGCAGAGAAGAGCAACCAAGAGGATTAGGGGACTGGAGGCTAAAACATTGCAGGAACTGGGCATGGCTAGTCTAGTGAAGAGAAGGACCAGGGGAGACAGGAGAGCATCTTCCAATATTTGAGGGGCTGCCACAGAGAGGAGGAAGGGGGTCAAGCTATTCTCCAAAGCACCCAAAGGCCAGACAAGGAACAATGGATGGAAACTGACCAAGGAGAGATTCAACCTAGAAATAAGGACCAATTTCCTGACAGTGAGAACAATCAACCCAAGGAACAGAAGTTGCCTTCGGAAGTTGTGGGAGCTTCATCACTTGAGACTTTCAAGAAAAGATTGGACTGTCATTTGTCAGAAATGGTGTAGGATCTCCTGCTTGAGAAGGGGGGTTGACTAGATGTCCTCCAAGGTCCCTTCCAACTTTGTCATTCTTTAAGGTCGGACTCGGCTCTCTCTTCTTTACGGAAGCCCCTTATATATTGGAAGACTGCCTATCATGTTTCCCTTAGTCCTTCTTCTCACTAGACTAGATTTTTCTATGACACCCTTGTGGCCACTAGGACACAGCTGATCTTTCAACAGCTATTATTTATTGTAACTGAGGAGGATTTCATTACTATATCAAAACTGGGATTCTGGTTATGACCTTGGCCGCCAATTGTGTATATAGGTACAGTTCATTATTCTACCCTGTTTCTAACTGCTGTTAGCAGACAAGGGGTCGTGAATTTGAAAGAGGCGGCTGTTATAAATTGAAATATAAATCAAGAACTTAATTCTTGCCTCTATTCCGAACTGCCAGAGGTATCAAGCTGGGAGGCACAGCTGTTTTAGACATGCTTGGGAGTTGCGCGTGGTCAGGACAAACCCTAAATCTGACGGAATGCAAATATCTTTGCAGTTGCATCAGCTCAATGAAAACGCAAACTTTTGAAACTTTTGGGGAGAGCACATACGAAGTTCTGGGGAGCTAAGTGAGCCTCCCATTTCTCATCTCTAGATCTGGGAGAGGAACGACTTCTGTTGATTCTCCTGTTTTGATTTATATTTTTTTCCGGCTTGTATTCTCTGGAAATGAAAACACAAAGCGACCTTGCAAACTGTTTATAGAAAATTCTATCTCGTTTCTTGGAACAGACTTTGATGAAAGACAAAACAGTTCCTACTTTCAAGGTTTTTTTTTTCTATTTTAAGATTTTTTATTATTATTTTTTGCACAAACACCCAAACAGTGTATTTTTTTTTGAACAGAGTATTGGCCGGCTCACAAATTTAAATAATTTTTAGTCATTTCCAACACCATTTATATATTCCCATTTTGCCATAGTATTTATTCTCTCTAATTTTTTGTAGACCAATATTACCCTTTATCCTAACCTCTAATCTTAATAAAATTCAATTTTCCCCTTTTCATCTCTAAATTAAACCCCTTAAATTTAAAATCTCACAACATAATGTAATTCCTAATATTACATATGAAGAACAGTTGCAGGAACTGGGTATGTCTAGTCTAGTGAAGAGAAAGACCAGGGGAGACAGGATAGCAGTCTTCCAATATCTCAGGGGCTGCCACAAAGAAGAGGGAGTCAAGCTACTCTACAAAGCAGGGGTCTCCAACCTTGGCAACTTTAAGCCTGGTGGACTTCAATTCCCAGATGAAGTTGAAGTCCTCCAGGGTTGAGTTGAAATTCTGGGAGTTGAAGTCCTCCAGGGTTAAAGTTGCCAAGGTTGGAGACCTCTGCACCTGAGGGTGGGACAAGAAGCAACGGGTGGAAACTGATCAAGGAGAGAAGCAACGTAGAACTAAGGAGAAATTTCCTGACAGTGAGAACAATTAATCAGTGGAACAACTTGCCCCAAGAAGTTGTGAATGCTCCAACACTGGAAGTTTTTAAGAAGATGTTGGATAACCATTTGTCTGAAGTGGTGTAGGGTTTCCTGCCTAAGCAGGGGGTTGGACTAGAAGACCTCCAAGATCCCTTCCAACTCTGTTATTCTATTCTATTCTACATGGTTAGACAGATGTCTTTATTTTAAGGCACAGTTAAGAAAAAGCTTATTGACTCCACCAGGAAAGGCATACTGTACTGTGGTATTGAATCTTTAGGCATAATATTTATTGTTTGAACATCTAGCCTAATTAATTATATTCATGATATGCCATTGGGATGAATAAAACTTTGCACAAAGAGTATGCTTTGCTTCTAGGGGTAGTAAGGAGAAGGAACTAGGCAGGAGGTAATACAGGAGGTAGCTAGACTTATGACCACAACCGAGCCCCAAATTTCTGTTAAGTGAGACATTGGTTAAGTGGGTTTGGCCCCATTTTATGACTTTTCTTGCCACGGGTGTTAAGTGAGTCACTGCAGTTAAGTTAGTGACAGGGTTGTTAAGTGAATCCATTGACTTTTGTTTGTCAGGAGATCAAAGCAAAGGTCATAAATATGAGCCAGTTGCCCAGCATCTGGATTTTGATCGCATGGTCATGGGGACACTACAAAGGTTGCAACTTTGAAAAAACGGAGACGTCAACTTTTTTCCAGTGCCATTATCATTCTGAACGGTCCCTAAACGAACGGTGGGAGACTACCTGCACACCTCCACATATGCATATTTATTTATTTATTTGTCACGTTTTATGTAGTGTATATTGAAAGGGGGGGGTCACCCTCTGAGAACTGTATGCGACGAAATTTCATTTTAAGGTATGGCGA
>NW_026844098.1:1224173-1338697 GCF_029531705.1 Pantherophis guttatus | reverse complement strand
CTTCTTCTTCTTCTTCTTCTTCTTCTTCTTCTTCTTCTTCTTCTTCTCCTCCTCCTCCTCTTCTCCTCCTCCTCCTGTTATACTTCTCTTTTCTTTTTCTTCTTCTCCTTCTTCCTCCTTTCTTCTTTTTCTCCTCCTCCTCTTCTACTTCTCCTCTTTTCTTTTCTTCTTCTCCTGATATACTTCTCCTCCTCCTTTCTTTTTTTCTTCTACTTCTCCTTTCTTTTCTTCTCCTCCTCCTGTTATACTTCTCTTCTTTTCTTTTTTTTCTTCTTCTTCCTCTACTCCTCCTCCTTTCTTTTTTTTCTCCTCCTTTCTTTTCTTTTTCTTCTCCTCCTTCTCTTTTCTTCTTTTCCTTCTTCCTCCTCCTCTCCTTCTCCTCCTTCTCTTCTTCTCCTCTTCTTTTTTCTCCTCCTCCTCCTCTTTTCTCCTCCTCCTCCCACGACCCCGATTCTTGCAAGGCAAGGACTTGAACGTGGGTGGGGGGAAAAAAAGGGGGCTGCTAATTCACATTTACCAAAGCCCCTTAAAAGAAAGACTAGCTGCAACGGGCCTTTTCAGCCCACTCCTCCTCTTCCTCCTCCTCCTCTCCAAGCCCTCAGCGCCCCCCCAGCCCCCCCCACCCATCCCGCCATGCAGACAATAGCGGGGTCGCGGCCCCTTTAAATCCCAGCTCCCTCCTCTCCTCTCCCCCCCTCCCCTCCGTCTTGTTTATACCGCGGCGCCACCGAACTTGAGCCCGTCCCCCCCCCCGTCCGCTCTCTCGCTCCCCCTCCCGCCGCGAAGGCCACACCCCCCGGGCTTCTCCTATTGGCTGAGCGGCGGCGGTCGGGCGCGGCCATTGGCCCGTCCTCCGCAGCCAAGTTCGGCGGCGCTCGGAGCGGGGAGGGAGGGGGGGAGTCAAGTCAGCTGACCTTCTCCCCGCTCCGTCCACTCCCCCTCGGAGTTGCTCCGGCGGCGGCTGCTGCTGCTCCTCCTCCTCGTCGTTGTCGTCGTCTTCTTCTGACCCCACCGGCCGCGACATCGCTCCGGCTATGGCGGGCGAATGTGGCAACGGCGGCGGCGGCGGCGGCTGGTTGGCGCTCTTCTGCGGCTGGGCTGCAGCGGCCGCCGTGGTGGGCGCGCTCCGAGACGGCGCGTCGTCCGGCGCGGGAGATCCGGAGCCCGGGGACCCCTCGGGGCCCTGCCCGCCTTGCCCGAGAGTCCTAGGCTTCCGCTTGGAGGACGGCGCCTCAGCTACAGGGGGCCTGGTGCGGGCCCTCCCGGGGGCCACTTTCCGCCTGCGCCTCTATGGCACCGGGCTGCACAACCAAAGCTGGCCCTGGGCTGCCTTTGTGCCGGAGGAGGCCCCCTGTGCGGGGACCCCGGGGGACCCATCCTCCTTTTCCACCTTGGGGGCCCCACAAGTGCTGGCCCACCATGTCCTGCCTGCCAGCGAGCACGCAGGGCTGGTGACGGTGCGTGTGGCCCCCGGGGGCCCCATTGGACGGTACCGTCTCTGCAGCCCGGCGGGACCCGGTCGCCCGTGGACGCCTGCCGCTCCCGGAGATGCCATCCTGGTGACGGAAGATGAAGGCGGAGGGTCCAGGGTAGCGGCAGAAGCGTGGCCCCCGCCGATGCCCGCCTGGTTGCTGGGCACCCTGGTGGCCCTCCTGCTGGCCCTTCTGTCCCTGCTGCGCGCCTTGCAGCTCAGCACTCTGTGGCTGGACCCGGCCGAGCTCTACGTGTTGCGGGACTGCGGCTCCGAGACCGAGAGGGGAGCCTCCAAGGCGCTGGAGCCCGTGCGGCACCGGGGCCCTTTCGTCCTGTGTTCCCTACTGCTCGTCAGCTCCTTGGCTCAAGCCGCCTTGGCCGTGCTCTTCTACCGGGCCGTGGGGTCGCTGGCCCCGGCCATCCTCGGGGTGGCCGCCTTGTCCTTCCTGCTGGCTGAGGTGCTGCCGTTTGCCATCAGTTCCCGCTGGGGTCTCTGGCTGGCCCCGCGTGGGCTGTGGCTGACCCAGTTCTTCATGCTGCTGACGTTCCCCATCTCGCTGCCGCTGAGTCGGGTGCTGGAGCTGGCGTTACGGCATGACAACAGCACCTACCTCTTGCGGGAGAAGATCCTGGACATGGTCCGCAACAGCGACCCTTACAACGAGTTTGTGCGGGAGGAGTTCAGCAAGGGGGCCCTGCGGAACAAGACGGTGGAGGACGTCCTGACCCCGCTGGACGAGTGCTTCATGTTGAACGCCGACGCCGTGCTGGACTTCAACAACATGTCCATGATCATGCAGAGTGGTTACACCCGCATCCCAGTGTACGAGGACGAGCGGACCAACTTGGTGGACATGCTGTACGTCAAGGACTTGGCTTTGGTGGACCCCGATGACTGCACCCCTCTGAGCACCATCATCAAGTTCTACAACCACCCGCTTCACTTTGTCTTCAACGACACCAAACTGGATGCTGTGCTGGAGGAGTTCAAGAGAGGTAAATATGTGTCTTTATATTTTCATCGGCAGACACTTGGGTACATAGTAAGTAGATGGTTGCTTGTCCAGTTTTTTGTTTTAAAGAAACAACAACATTGGGATGATACCAACCTGAATCCTGGCGATCATCTGGCTAAATATATGGTTTTCAAACTATTGTGAAAGTTTCTTTAGAAGCTTATCCAGCAAGATGATCAGGGATGATGAAGAAACATCCCTAGAAGACATCTTTGGAGATTCTCAGTCATCCAAGTCATGGTTGTCCCAAAGATGCGTTTTCGAGAGGCAGGTGGACTTTCTGGTTTTTCTTTGAAGACGTTTCGCTACTCATCCAAGAAGCTTCTTCAGTTCTGACATCCAGTCTTGGATGAAAACGAAACATCTTCAAAGAAAATGAGAAAGTCCAGTTGCCTCTTGAAAAAGTACCTTTGGGATCCCCACAGCTTTCATAAATAGTTTGCTTATTGCCCCTGATTATTTTTTTTTCCTCCACTCACAGACTGTTGTTCAACTTCTGCCCGTTAGGAATCCTTTCAGTAAGATCCTGCAAAATCTGTTGACACCTGCGTTTGTTGGCGTACATGTTTTATTCCCTCGTTCTCACAGCTCAAAGCTGCATGCGTGATAATATTTTCTTTGCACAGCCAATCATTTCATTCTCAGAATAGCTCTGTTGAGGTTTATGTTTTATAGTTCATGTCTGACCCAGAGTTACCCAATGAACTTGTACACAGAGTGGGGATTTGAACGGACATCTCTCTAGTCCCAGTTCGGCACTAACTGCTTACATTTTCTGATTTGAGCACGTTCTTTTGAGTTTTTTTTTTTTAAATAGCACTCTGCGATTCCATATTGAAAACAAGGAATCGAGGCAACTTTTTCCTGAAGTAAGTTATCGTTGCCTTGTCCACCTCTAAAAAAAACACATTTTGAGTTTCCTAGAACAAACCAAAAGTGTGTAAAAGACTATCCAAGATTTTGACTTCTCTAGAACTCTTCCTTAGAGTGTTAATGGGGTGGGGGGGAAGCAAGAAATTTTGGTCTAATTTTGAAATTGTTTTCCTTCTTCCCTGCTCCCCACTGTTTCTAGCATTCTGTCTCATGAACTAGACTCGTATCCTGTTTAGAGTGGTCCAAGAATGGTGTTATCTGGGGTGGCTTGAAGTTAGAAAGTTTGCAAGGATGTATTGCAATTTATTTTATTTGAAGGGATTTTTAGCGGTATTCTCGCCGAGTCAATTTTGCATCACTTTTTTTTTTTAAAAAAATCCAAAGTTGTCTTGCATGTTAACTCCTGAGGTTGGGCAAAAAAAAACCCACCTCCATGATTCAGTGCGTCTTTAGATTCAGGTGCAAATCTTAATCGTTCGGTAAAAATTGAGAAGACAATCCGCTTCTACAGCCGATGAGGAAAGCGTAGTAGGAAGTGTATGAATAAATAATTTCATGTACTTAAAGACAGCTTCTAATGCGAGTACATTCTGATCTTGCTGCTTTAATGATTTATCAGTTGTTACAAGAGCCGGAGTAAAATGATAAATTTTATTGGGCTGGCTAATTATCTGTGAACATTATTGGCTGTTGAACTCCCTAACCTCTCTGTGTGCTCTTGAACTATGCAAACCTTCAGCAGAAATGCATCGTAAAAAGGCCCACAGGGACTAAGCAGTGTGCCACGCAGTTCAAACTATTAAGTCAGTTTTCTCTCCAAGTTGGATTTACCAGCTTTCATAATCCTTAGATGTTAGAGCTTAATGGGAGACTGCTCCAAATTTTAGTTCCTCAATAGGCATTTCCTACATAAGTTGGCAGGTGTGATCTTTCAAGATCATCGTTTTTATTGTTTCATATACATATCCCTTTGTATTATGGACAATTGTATCTTCCTCAGAGAGGCACGGTGGCTCAGTGGCTAAGACGCTGAACTTGTCGATCGAAAGGTCCGCAATTCGGCGGTTCGAATCCCTGGTGCCGCGTAACGGGGTGAGCTCCCGTGACTTGTCCCAGCTTCTGCCAACCTAACAGTTCGAAAGCACGTTAAAAAATGCAAGTAGAAAAATAGGGACCACCTTTGGTGGGAAGGGAACAGCGTTCCGTGCGCCTTTGGCGTTGAGGCATGCCGGCCACATGACCACAGAGACGTCTTCGGACAGCGCTGGCTCTTCGGCTTTGAAACGGAGATTAGTACCGCCCCCTAGAGTCGGGAACAACTAGCACATATGCGCGAGGGGAACCTTTATCTTCCTCAGATATATATGTGGATGTGACCATATCATGTTTGCTGTTTCTGCACATGAGAAAGCAGTGCTTGGTGGCTTAAAAGGATCCCGTGGGCATAAAATATAGGATGGGGAAGAAAGAAAGAAAGAAAGTCCAGCTATTAAGGGCAGCTTTTTCAACCACAAGGACTGCTTATGAATAAGTCTCAGTCTGGCTTGGGACATGGTGAGTTAAGTTCTCCAAAAAATAAACACCGCTGGACTGACACAGAATAGGATATGGTGCTTTTTTTTCCCCATATCCATCATTAGAATTGCTTGCTCATAGAAAATGATTGTTCAGTCAATCAGAATAGAGCTGGAAGAGACCTTGGAGATCTTCTAGATCAGGGGCCTCCAACCTTGGGAACTTTAAGACTTGTGGACTTCAACTCCCAGAATTCCTCAGTTGAAGTCCACAAGTCTTAAAGTTACTAAGGTTGGAGACCCCTGTTCTAGAACAACCCCCTGCTCAAGCAGAAGATCCTATACCAGTGATAGCTAACCTTTTTGTCATCGCGTGCCAGGAGGGGTGGGCGGGAGGGGGGGGTCACGTGCGCGCATGCCCACACCCATAATTCTATGCGCCCCGCCCCCACACATACGTGCAGGATGCCCCCTCCCCCCCTGCTCCTGGCACACGATGGCCCAGTAGGCCTGTTTTTCTTTCTCACCTGGCTCCAGGGCCTCTCTAGGAGTCTGCGGAGTGAGAAAACGGCCTTCCCCCCCCCCAGAGGTCCTCCGGACACCGAAAACGACCCATTTGACAACTTCCGGTGGGACCAGAAGGCCTGTTTTTTTGCTGTCCCCAGCCTCCAGGGCGCCTCTAGGAGTCTGGAGAGAGCAAAAGCGGCCTGGAGGTTCTCCAAATGCCAAAAATGGCCCGTTTGACAACTTCCAGTGGGACCGGAAGTTGTCAAATGGGCCGTTTTCGGCCTTCGGAGGACCTCTGGGGGGCTAGGGAAGGCCGTTTTCACCCTCCCCAGACTCCTAGAGAGGCCCTGGAGCCAGGTGAGAGAGGGCCTTCTCCCCCCCCATCCCCAGTCTCTCCGGAGGCAAGAAACAGCCTGTTTCCCTACTTCTGGTGGGCCCGGAAGACCCGAAAATCAGCTGAGCTCGTGTGCCCACTGATATGGCTACGCGTGCCATAGGTTCGCCATCCGGGCCCTATACAATTTGAGACAAGTGGTTGCCCGGTCTCTTCTTAAAAACCTCCAGTTTATAATGCGTTAAACAAAACACATGGTTGTTAAGTGAACTCAGCTTCCCTTGCTGACTTTGCTTGTTGGAAGCGGCTGGGAAGGTTACCGACCCTTGTCCTAGAACAGTGTGGATATCATAAAATACATGCCAGTTGACAAATTTTTGATTACCGTGGGGATACTACCATGGTCATAAGTGTGAATAAGTCACTTTTTTCAGTGCCTTTGTAACTTCAAATCGTTACTGAATGAACGGCGGTAAGTCCAGAAGTGCCTGTATTTAGTAATTTGCAGATCCGTTGTCCTGGCTGTTATTATGCAATCTAACATTCATTCAAAGTTATTTGAGTTCTCAGTGACTCAGTGATACTATTTGCATACAAAAGTACATTTGTGTTCATATTCAAAGCCAACACTCCTCCTTGCACACCACAAACATTCCATCAATCTATAAACAACCAAGGGGATATCACACGTCTTTGTCATACTTGTTTAGTGTTGAATTATCAGGCATTCTTTTAATTCTCATACATACTTCACTTCCATCATATACTGCTTTTTACCCCGTTCACCGTATTTTTCAGACTATTAAGACACACCGGAGTATAAGATGCAACAAGATTTTGAAGAGGTAAACAAGAAAAAAAAATGGTTTTGCCCTCCCCTGGCACCTAGGAGCACTCCACATGCCTCCAAAACTCTATGTCCCATTTTTGTGAAAAACAAGCCCGTTTTTCACAAAACTGGGATGCGCAGAGGGTTTGGGAGGCCTGCAGAGTGCTCCTGGGGGCTGGGGAGGGCAAAAACATGACACGGGGGTTTGGGAGGTGAAAAACGGGCCCGTTTTTCGCAAAAACGGGGCTCACAGAAGGTTTGGGACAGTGGTGAAATCCAAATTTTTTTTACTATCGGTTCTGTCGGCGTGGCTTGATGGGCGTGGTGTGGCTTGGTGGGCGTGGCAGGAGAAGGATACTGCAAAACGAACTGCCTTAAATCAAGGATTACCTGTATCTTTCTCTAATTCTTATTTTTGCAGCAACCTGTGTCTCATCCGTACCTTTCGTATGTGTGTAGCCTCCTTCATTTCATCTCTCCTCCTCGTATCATTTTTCGTATCTGCCGTACACTTTCTGCGGCATTCGATAATATTTGCTTTCATTCTCTTCCAACTAGGCTCTGTATTCTCTTTTCCATATGTCCTCTTTCTGCGTCCAGTTCTTTCAATTGTCCCAAAGGTGATTTTTCAGGAGGCAATTAGACTTTCTGGTTTTTCCCTTTTGAAGACGTTTCACTTCTCATCCAAGAAGCTTCTTCAGCTCTGGCTGGATGGTGGGCAATGGAAGGAATTATACTTTATGGAATGGAAGGATTTACAGGATTTAAGCCAGTGGTGAAATTCAAAGTTTTTTTACTACTGGTTTTGTGGGCGTGGCTTGGTGGGCGTGGCAGGGGAAGGGTGCTGCAAAATCTCCATTCCCAGATACTGCAAAATCCCCATTCCCTTCCTGCTCTGGGACTAGCCAGAGGTGGTATTTGCCGGTTTATTTATTATTTATTATTTATTTATTAGTTTGATTTATATGCCGCCCTTCTCCGGAGACTCAGGGCGGCTTACAATGCATTAAGCAATAGTTTTCATATACATATATTCGTATATCATACTGTATATACCTGCTTAGTAGGGCTTTTGGCCCCCCCTAAGTGGTGTTCTTTTTTTATACAAAGTCAGCTTATTGCCCCCACAATCCGAGGCCTCATTTTACCTACCTCGGAAGGATGGAAGGCTGAGTCAACCTTGAACCTGGTGAGAATTGAACTTGCAGTAATTGCAGGCAGCTGGCAGCTAAATACTCCTTTAACAGTGGTTCTCCGAACTACTCAAAATTTCCGCTACTAGTTCTCCAGATCCTGCTGGATTTCCCTCCTGATTTAATCCTTCCGTTCCCCACCATCCAGTCAGAGCGGAAGAAGCTTCTTGGATGAGAAGCGAAATGTCTTCAAAAAACTAAAAAAACCAGAAAGTCTAATTGCCTCCTGAAAAAGCACCTTTGGGACAATTGAAAGAACATTTATTTATTTATTTATTTATTTATTTATTTATTTATTTATTTATTTATTTATTTATTTATTTATTTATTTAATTTCTATACCGCCTTTCTCCCATAGGACTCAAGGCGGTGTACAGTCAAGAAAAATATAGATACACAAACATCATAAAATTGCTAATTAAAATTATTATTATAGCATAGTTTGGCCCAATTAAATAGAACCTAAAATTATATAACATTTTAAAAACATTCACATTTTGGGACAACCATGACCTGGAGGACCGAGAATCACCCTAGACAGTTCTTTCAGTTATTATATTTTAATACTTTTTCCATATGCAAGAGTTTTGGCTTCTCTTCCTGCAGTCAGACTGTATGTTTTTTACTTCCTTTTCTTCCAGTTGTTGTTGTTGTTACTGTTATTTGCTAAGACCCATCTTGATCCTATAAAAAAAAAACTTCTGTCCCATATTCACACAAAGGCACCTCCGCTCTTTTCTATCCCTCGCTAATCCTCCTTATAAATAATCAAGCTAGTCATGCTTTTAGATTTATAGTAATTCCTTTGTGAATGTATGAATAGACGTAATGCTTACACTAGGTATTTCAAAGAAGCAGACCTTACTTAAAAGCAGGTACATTTTTATTTTTAAAAAATGCTCCAGGTAGACAGACCTCTACTTAAATCCACAATGGGGACTAAGATTTCCCTTGATCCGTGCGAGGTTTTACACCATTTGTTGCAACAATTGTTAAGCAAATACTGCACAGTAGTGGCCAAAATCGTGGAAAGTTTTTGGGAAAAGTGTATTTTGGAGGTTTGATGGCTAATAACACCACTTTTTGGGGGGGAGTTTCAAGGTCATCCTATTCAGTGGTGGGTTCCTCCCGGTTCGGCCCGGTTCTCCCGAGCCGGTAGCGGTGACGATATTTATTTATTTATTATTACATGTATTTATATGCCGCCATTCTCCCAAAGGACTCAGGGTGGCGAACACAAGTTAAGAAACAAGTACAATAAAATCATAATTTAATCCAAATAATTAAATAGTAGTAAATAATAAAGCCCGGAATCAGACTCAGCCTATTTGTTTGAAAAGCCAAGTCTTCAAGTCCCGACGGAAGGAGCGGAGATCAGGAGCCGTCCGGAGCTCAGTAGGTAATTCATTCCAGAGGGTGGAAGCACCCACAGAGAACGCCCTACCCCTGGGCACAGCAAGGTGACATTGGCTCGCCGTCGGAACCTTGAGGAGAGCGGCCCAATGATATGACGTCATCGAACCGGTTCTGCGCCCCCACCCCACCCCCCGCGTTATTCTTACTTTTTATTTGGCCCCACCCCCAGTCTATTGCTGCCTCCTGAGTCCCAGCTGATGGCTAGAGGGAAAAACAATGTTTAAACTCTTGCCGCAGGGCTTCAAAGGGCCGCCCTACAGCTGATCAGTGTTAAAAGAAAACAAATGAGTAGACCAGTGCCTGCAAAAATACATGAGTAGATCAGTGCCTGCAAAAATAAATAGGTAGATCGGTACAGCTCTGCAAGCAGTTAAAAGCCTGGTAGACCAGTACCTCCGCTAAATCCTAAAGAATTGTCACATGACCATCAAGCCACACCCACAAAATAAGCCACGCCCACAGAACCAGTAGTAAAAAAAAATTAGAACCCACCCTGATCCTATTCCACTGCTGGAATGGCCTGGGAGTAGCCTAGACCTTAACCCCATTGAAAATCTATGGAGCCGACGAAAGAAACTTGCTAGTCAGAAGCGATCCAGCAATAAAACCCAGTTAATAGAAGCCATCATTCAATCTTGGTTTCGCATTAGAACAGCTGCAGAACTCAAAGACTTGGTTCACTCCATGGGAAGACGTTGTAAGGCCGTTGTAAGGCTCGGAGTCCGTGCATCACTCCCATCTCTGCCTCCAATGCAGAGCCCTCGTCCGGGCCTTCCCCTGACTTCAGGACTGGCCCGTTGTCCTCCCCAGCGTCCTCACTGTCTGACTCCACTGCTGGCGGACCACAAGAATGGATCTAACTTCAATAGCCTGAGTGGCATAGGAGGATAATGCCTCCTACTAAGGCAGCATTTAACATCCAGCTGCCTGCAATTATTGCGAGTTCAAATCTCACCAGGCTCAAGGTCGACTCAGCCTTCCATCCTTTCCAAGGTGGGTAAATTGAGGACCCAGTTTGTGGGGGCAATAAACTGACTTTGTATAAATATACAAAAGGATGAAGGCTATTGCTTAGTGCATTGTAAGCCGCCCTGAGTCTCCGGAGAAGGGCGGCATATAAATCAAATTAAAAATAAAATAAAATTGTACCACCTCTAGTAGCCACGGCTAATGAGCCTGTTTGGTGTCCAGATAGTCCTCAGCTTACAACAATTAATTTAGTGACCGTTCAAAGTTAGTGAAACAGGTGACTTAACAGCCGTTTTTCACACATACAACCATTCCAGCATCCCCGCGGACATCTGATCAAAATTCAGACCCTTGGCAAAATGATTCGTATTTTATAACGGTTGCAGTGTCCCGGGGTGACCTGATCCCCTTTTGCGACCACCTGATGGGCAAAATCAATGGGGAAGCCAGGTTCACTTTGCAACCTGTAGTAGAGGCTGTAGTACAGTGGACTAAAGCACTGTTATTAACAACTGCTGCTTGCAATTACTGCAAGTTCAAATCTCACGAGGCTCAAGGTTGACTCAGCCTTCCATCCTTTCAAAGGTCGGTGAAATGAGGACCCAGATTGTGGGGGCAATAAGCTGACTTTGTATAAATATACAAAAAAGTATGAAGGCTATTGCTTAACGCACTGAGTCTCCGGAGAAGGGCAGCATATAAATTAAAAGCAAAAAACAAAAAACCGTGTTTACTAACTCAACACCGGGAACGATTCACTTAATAACGATGGCAAGAAAAGTCGTAAGATGGGGCAAAGCCCACTTAATAACTGCTTCGGTTAGCCACGGACATTTTGGGCTCCATCGTGGTGATACGTCGAGGAGTTACAGTGGGGAAGTTGCTGAGTAGAAACACTGGGTGATGGGGAGTTCCAGTTCTCCTTTGGACATGAAATCCAGCTGGGTGACTTTGGCCCAGTTACTGCCTCTCCGCCCAACCCACTTCTTGTAGGGAAAACGGGAGGCGGGAGCATTATGTGTGATCCATTACGTATGTTTTTGGGTTGTATAAAGGGCAGGATATAAATCTAATTACTAATTGTAGGATGTGGTCAGTTGCACGCTCCTGACACACCCTCGGCATTGTCAGCATCCGTATTTCAAAAGAAGTGATTTGAAGGCTGTTTTTTTCTCCCAACGCCAAATATATTCATTTTTTTCTCTCTCTCTCTCATTGCATTGGCATTCATTTGAACGTCTTCTCGGTTAATGTTTTAAATTAGCAAAATCGGTGTTGCCCTGTTCTGGATTCACACAGGACGATAGGATAGGATAGGAATTATATTATTATTAAGAATTAGAATTATTGGAATTAGAATAGAATAGAATTAGAATTATTAGAATAGAATAGAATTAGAATTATTAGAAATAGAATTATTAGAATTAGAATTATTAGAAATAGAATTATTAGAATTATTGGAATTAGAATTATTAGAATTAGAATTATTAGAATTATTGGAATTAGAATAGAATTAGAATTATTAGAAATAGAATAGAATAGAATTACTCGCTTAGTGATTCTTCAAACTTTAGTCTCATTCTCGGGTGATGGAGCAGATTGTAGTCTGGTTTCTAACTGCCAATACGATGTCTCCATTTTCGGTCTACCTGGTGATAGGTCCCCTGGTGCCAAAATTTCGGGCTCCATTGTGGTCGTAAGTCGAGAAGCACCTGCATTTTGTACGTTACCCAGGGAACACATGTTGCTCAGTGTCCATTACAGAGGTGGGTTTCAGCAGGTTCTGACCAGTTCTGGAGAACCGGTAGCGGAAATTTTGAGTAGTTTGGAAAACCGGTAGTAAAAATTCTGACTGGCCCCACCTCCATCTATTCTCTGCCTCCTGAGTCCCAGCTGATCAGGAGGAAATGGGGATTTTGCAGTATCCTTCCCCTGGAGTGAGGAGGGAATGGGGATTTTGCAGTATCCTTCCCCTGGAGTGGGGTGGGAATGCAGATTTTACAGTATCCTTCCCCTGGAGTGGGGAGGAAATGGAGATTTTACAGTATCCTTCCCCTGGAGTGGGGAAGGCATATAAATCGAACCAATAAATAAAATAAATTAATTAATTTTGAGCAGTTCGGAGAACCGGCAAATACCACCTCTGGCTGGCCCCAGAGTGGGGTGGGAATGGAGATTTTGCAATATCCTTCCCCCAGGAGTGGGGAGGGAATGGGGATTTTGCAGTATCCTTCCCCTGGAGTGGGGAGGAAATGGGAATATTGCAGTATCCTTCCCCTGGAGTGAGGAGGGAATGGAGATTTAACAGTATCCTTCCCCTGGAGGGGGGTGGGAATGGAGATTTTACAGTATCCTTCCCATGCCACGCCCACCAAGCCACACCCACAGAACCAGTAAGTGAAGAGCAAACTTTTCTGAGTGTAGGAATAACACAACTTGAGCGTAGGCATAAGGTTTCATCTTCCGACGGCTCTCGATCCCGTTAAGTTATTTTTCTCTCCAGCTTTGACTCAAGTCTTACATTTCCAAAATCCCATTTTTTTCCCCTCTTCCCCCCCTCCCCCCCCCGTTTCCGTTTTCTATTTCTGGACTTGCCTTATTTTGTGCAAACTGGGATTGGTGCGATTGAACTTCGTGTCTTTTTTTCCAGCAACAACAAAGGCAGCAGGTGCCCAGGAAGGAGCAGGGAGGGCCACGCCTTTGATTTCAGCCACGGGGGGTGACTGCAAAATTCCAAAATTTCCCCCTCCCTCCCCTCCCCACCCCACCCCAGTTCCTGTTTTTGCTTTCTCCCAGGAATACGCCCAAGGCAAGCATCTCCCTGTAGCCCGCTGAAGCCTCCCCCTCTTGGGGTCTGAAGCCGTTTCTGGTTCACCCTGAATTTCAAAGGACCAGATAAATATATATATATATATATATATATATATATATATTAGCAAGAAGGCAATGTTAGTTCTGGATTTCGGTAAGCTCCGTTTTGGGGATTCAAGAAGTGGGAGGGGCGGGGGGGGGAGAGAGCCTTAAATCAATAAAAAATCCAGACCTGCCTAAGGCGGTGGCTCCAGGAATATATACCGTATTTTTCGGAGTAAATAAGACGCACCTTTTCCCCCCCTAAAGGGTGAAAATTTAGGTGTGTCTTATACATCGTGCTTAAGACTTTTTATTTCATTAGGCTGGCCTGGCCTAAATCTTCTCCCCTTTTTAAATGTAAATTTTAATTTGTTTTTAAATTATGGGGTATTTTAAATTTGCCTCGGCCAAATTATTTAATTCGTTTTTATTCTATTTTAAATTTTTGTATTTATGTGTTTTATTCTGTGGCTGTTCACCGCCCTGAGTCCTTCGGGAGTAGGGCGGCATAGAAATTCAATAAAATAAATAAATAAATACACAGAATATAGCCCCGCCCACTCACTGCCCCCACCCACCCTTTGGCCCTCTGCCTCCCAGCAATTTACCTCCTTGCAAGCAAACAGCAAGAAAAGAGCCTTGGTGGTGCAGCGGACTAAGTGCTGTTATGTAGCACTTGGCTGCCAGCTGCCTGCAATTAGTGTGAGTTCAAATCTCACCAGGCTCAAGGTTGACTCAGCTGTCCATCCTTCCAAGGTAGGTAAATTGAGGACCCGGATTATGGGGGCAATAAGCTGACTTTGTAGAAACACCGCTTATTGGGGGGGCCAAAAGCCCTAATAAGCAGGTATATACAAAAGAATGAAGGCTATTGCTGTAAGTGCATTGTAAGCCGCCCTGAGTCTTCGGAGAAGGGCGGCATATAAATTGAACTAATAAATAACTAAAATAAATAACAGCTCCTTTCAGCTTCAGCACAGCCTAATTAGCACAAGCTGATTGGATCGGCCTCCCGACTCTCAGCTGATTTGCTCTCAGCTGTTTTGCGGGGGCCTCTGCTGCTTGCTGCAAGGAGGTAAATTGCTGGGAGCAGATTTTTTTTTCCCCTTGTGCTAATCAAGCTATGCTGAAAACGAAAATGAAAGTAAAGCAGAATGTTTGCTGCAACGAGGCAAAATTGCTCCGAGGCAGAGGGAGATTTCTTTTTTCTTCTTTTCCTCACCAAAAAAGGAAGGCGCGTCTTATACTTCGGTGCGTCTTATCCTCCGAAAAATGCGGTATATATATATATATTTGGGCGTAACAGAGCCTTGGCCATGTTTGCAAGCCACGCTAAGCCAGGATTCTGCAGGATACGAACATCATCGTTGGGTGTGTGTGTGTGTGTGTGTTGCAAAATGCCGCCATTCTCTATGAGTAGCGGACCAAAACGAATGGCTCTGCCCAGCCGTTTCTCCAGCAGCGATCTGTTTAAACTGGAAATTCTGTCCTCTTGTCTTTAACAGACTTCGGTGCAGAAGCCAAAAACAAACCCTTATCACTTTTCTTGGCATACTCCGAGGGAAACAAGTCGGATCTGGTTTGCAGGACTCTCTAAAAGAAAGTCGCACCTCTACCAAGGTGTGCCAAGAAGCTTTTCTTCTAGCAAATTCCTCCCACCCCACTCTTACTATTAAAATAAAATTCTGGAAGCCTTCTGGATTAACACTTGGCTTCCGGGTTATTTATTACTGGTGAACACAACCATTGCTTATGATTTCGGGCTATTGACCACCTATAAAGTTTAGGGAAGTGTGTATATACACGTATCTGTTTTTCCCCCTGCCCCCAACCGACTTGTGTGTGCAACATTCTTGGCAACAGCCCAGCTGTGTTTGCTCCTGCTTTCTTCCCCCGTGTTTTACAGCCCCGGGAGAAGAAGAAGAAGAATAGAATAGAGGTGGAAGGGACTTTGGAGATCTTCTAGTCTAACCCTCTGCTTAGGCAGGAAGCCCTATACCCGTGATGGCGAACCTATGGCACGGGTGCCACGGGTGGCACACGGAGCCGTATCATTGGGCACGCGAGCATTGCCGTAGCTCAGCTCCGGCGCGCATGTGTGTGCCGACCTCCTGATTTTTGGGCCTTTCAGTCCTACCAGAAGTTGGGGAATGGGTTGTTTCCGGCCTCCGGGGGAGTGGGGAAGGCTGTTTTTGCCCTCCCCAGGCTCCTAGAAAGCCCCTGGAGCCTGGGGAGGGTAAAAAACAGGCCTACCGGGCCCACTGTGCCATCATGTGCTAAAAGTGGGGGGGGGCATGTGCAGGACTGGGGCGCATTAAATTATGGGTGTGGGCGCACAATTGGGCGACCTCGCCGTGCTCCCCCCGGTTTTGGCACGCGACGTCAAAAAGGTTAGCCATTACTGCCCTATACAATTCCAGGTTTCCCAGTCTCTTCTTAAAAACCTCCAGTAATGGAGCACCCACAACTTCTGGTGGCAAGCTGTTCCACTGGTTAATTGCCCTCACTGTTAGGAAGTTTCTCCTTAATTCCAGGTTGCTTCTCTCTTGGATTAATTTCAAGATTCGATTAGGATTTGCCCTTCAAGTCTAGCGGTGAATGGTTAAGATCTAACCTTAATCAACAAGATCTAATCTTGCTTAACTTCCAAGCCTAAACTGCAGCTCTGTGGATTCGACATATTTCCCAAATGATGCAACGTGTCACGAATCGCTCTTTATTGGCCTTCAGAACAAAAACGGAAGCTAACCATGATGAGGGAAGCACTGTTTTGGTCGCCACGATGTAAAAAAGATGTGGAGACTCTAGAAAGGGTGCAGAGAAGAGCAACCGAGATGATTAGGGGACTGGAGGCTAAAACATATAGAGAAGGTTGCAGGAACTGGATATCTCTAGTTTAATGAAGAGAAGGACCAGGGGAGACATGATAGCAGTCTTCCAATATCTCAGGGGCTGCCCCAAAGAAGAGGGAGTCAAGCTATTCTCCAAAGCACCTGAGGGCAGGACAAGAAGCAATGGGTGGAAACTACTCAAGGAGAGAAGCAACCTAGAACTAAGGAGAAATTTCCTGAGTGAGAACAATTAATCAGCGGAACAACTTGCCTCCAGAGTTGTAAATTTATTTATTTATTTATTTATTTATTTTATTCGGCTTATATGCCACCCTATCTCACAATGGACTCAGGGCGGCTCACAACAATAAAACACAAGCCACAATAAAAATAAAGACTAAAATCTTAAAAATTTAAAATTAACCCATTAAAACCCTTAAAACCCCATCATCAGACCAGATAAATGCTCCAACACTGGAAGTTTTTAAGAAGAGATTGGACAACCATTTGTCTGGAATTGTATAGGGCTTCCTGCCTAAGCAGAGGGTTGGACTAGAAGACCTCCAAGGTCCCTTCCAACCTATCCTACCCTACCCTACCCTATCCTACTCCTACTCTACTCTACTCTACTCTACCCTACCCTACCCTACCCTACCCTATCCTACTCCTACCCTACCCTATCCTACTCCTACTCTACTCTACCCTACCCTACCCTATCCTACTCCTACTCTACTCTACCCTATCCTACTCTACTCTACCCTACCCTATCCTATCCTACTCCTACTCTACTCTACCCTACCCTATCCTATCCTACTCCTACTCTACTCTACTCTACCCTATCCTATCCTACTCCTACTCTACTCTACCCTACTCTACCCTACTCCTATTTCTACTCTACTCTACCCTACCTACCATGAAATGAACCATGGGGGTAAACTTGGCTGCTCTTTTGATATTCCCATAATGATCTTGTTTTCCGCTGTATTTGCTGGAGGGACAGCAAAGTAGGGACCAAATTGTTGTGTACCCATAAAAGACAGATAGGTAGAAAGACGTGGCCGGGCCATTTCATCAGCTACCTGAGTTTTGCCATTCGATTTGCCTTATGCACTTCTTTAAGGTAGGTCCTCCTGCCCCCTCTGTCCATAGAGAGGTTCGATTTACCGGTGGTGGCCGTGTGTGCAATTGCTATCTATCCTGCTTCAAGATCGCAAGATTGATTCCTTGACTTGTGACCGGAATTTGCAGCCGGAATTGAAGCAATTCAATTCATAAATACTTGTACGTTTATTTCTTGTCGTTGTTTTTTTTTGGCAGCTGTATCCTTGGCAGAGGGGAAAAAAAAAATCCATTCTGCATTTGTAAAGAACCTGCATCGCCCTCCCTCTCTCTCTCTGTGTGTGTGTATGGGTGTATGTGTGTTTCTCCAGCCACCTCCTGAAATGCTTGGCAGGAAGAGCCGGTGACACCCGTGACCTCAGCATAGCTGTGGGGATCTGGCTGCTGTCCTGGAGAACAAAACGACCGATTCACAGGTTGACTTTGCAGCTCCTGCACTTCCTTCTTAAGAGGGCCAGGAGTTTAAATCTCCAGAAGAATCTCGTGCTTTTCATTCAGACCTTTAACAGACTGTTGGAAGGGACCTTGTAGTCATCTAGCCCAACCCCCTGCCCAAGCAGGAAACCCTACACCATTTCTAACAGATGGCAGTCCCATCTCTTCTGGAAAGCTTCCAGTGATGAGGCTCCCACAACTTCTGAAGGCAACTTCTGTTCCATGGGTTGATTGTTCTCACTGCCAGAAAATTTCTTCTATTTCCAGATTGAATCTCTCCTTGATCAGTTTCCATCCATTATTGCTTGTCTGGCCTTCAGGTGCCTTGGAAAATAGCTTGACCCCCTTCCTCCTCTCTGTGGCAGCCCCTCAAATATTGGAAGACTGCTATCCTGTCTCCCCTGGTCCTTCTCTTCACTAGATTAGCCGTGCCCAGTTCCTGCAACTGTTCATCGTATGTTTTATCCTCCAGTTTCCTAAACATCTTGGTTGCTCTTCTCCGCACTCTTTCTTAGAGTCTCAACATCTTTTTTATAGTGTGGTTAAATCTCTCCTTGTTCAGGTTCCATCCATTATTCCTTGTCTGGCCTTTGGGTGCCTTGGAAAATAGCTTGACCCCCTTCCTCCTCTCTGTGGCAGCCCCTCAAATATTGGAACGCTGCTCTCCTGTCTCCCCTGGTCCTTCTCTTCACTAGACTAGCCGTGCCCAATTCCTGCAACCGTTCATCGTATGTTTTAGTCTCCAGTCCCGTCATCATCCTGGTTGCTCCTCTCTGCACTTTTTCTAGAGTCTCAACATTATTTTTATAGTGTGGTGACCAAAACTGGGTGCAGGACTCTAGGTGTGGTATTACCAAGGCTTTATAGAGTGGTATTAGTACCTACCTTGATCTTGATTGTATCCCTCTTGTTAATGCAATTTAGGATTCCATTGGCTTTTTTGGATGCCGCTGCACACAACTGGCTCAGATTTAGCTGGTTGTCCACTAAGACTCCAAGATGCCTCTCAGAGTTACTACTATTAAGCCTAGTTTCACCCAGTCTTTATGTGTACTTTTGGGTTTTTCTTGCCTAAATGTAAGACTTGACTTTTCTCTCCATTAAATTCTTCCCTCTCCTTCTTCTCCCTCCCCCATTCTTACCCAAAATCCCCTTCCCTTTGATTGACCTCATAACCGAGAGACACTCCGCACCGGGGACACGTGGCAGGAATTAACAGCTTTTGTTCCAATTCATCCCGACAGCCAAACCAAATGAATCTCTCTATATGTGTGCGAAGTAGGTGCCCGCCTGCCATGTCGAATGGAATGCAGCCTCCGAGTGTTTGGCATAACTTTTTGGAATTTAGAAAGCCTCTGCTTCTAGCTCTTCATGGTGGAGAATGAACAGGGCATTTATTTTATTTTATTTTATTTTATTTTATTTTATTTTATTTTAGCTTCAAGTGACATTTTAATTAATTATGTTTGGTATTGAAATAACACAAATGGAGGCATATGACATAATTCATTAATTAATGAACTTAATATTGATCACATGATACTAATAGGATTTGCTTATCCGTTTTAGTGGCCCTTATGTCATTAATCATTCTCTTATGCTTCCAAATTTCTAACTTCCGTTCCTGCTAGTTAGCCATTGATAATCCCATGTTAAAAAGTATTCAGTTTCTTCCTTCTCCTTAATTTTAAGTGTTAATCTATCCATTTCTGCACATTCTAACATTTCTTTAAATTACATTTTCCTCTGTAGGGATCTCTTCGTTTTTCCACTCTTGTGCCAATGCAATTCTAACTGCTGTTAACACATGTAAAATTAAATATGTATTCCCTTTATTGTATTTTTCTGGTAAAGCAAATCCTCTTTTTTTAATCATATAAGACTGATCATTGGTAGGAAAACCTCCTGGAGTTTCACTGCAGTTTTTCTTCCCTAAAAATTTGAAACAAATTCTCTCGCTTTGGGTTAAAATGAGCCTTGGTAGAAGAACTTGGTACTTGTATAACGAACTGAGTGTTCTGAGCATTGGTGAATGTGCTGAACTGTAAGTCAATTGCACTCTGCACATGTTAGGACTCTTTGCCAAATGTGGTTGGGTTAGCTTGTGGTTCAGCGATAAAGTTAAAATCTTTAGAATTCTTTATTGGCCACGTGTGATTGGACATACAAGGAATTTGTCTTAGTGCACATGCCCTCAGTGTACATAAAAGATACATTCATCAAGAATCATAAGGTACAACACTTAATGATAGTCATAGGGTACAAATAAGCAATCAGGAAACAATATCAATATAAATCATAAGGATACAAGTCATACAGTCATAAGTGGGAGGAGATGGGTGATGGGAATGATGAGAAGATTAATAGTAGAGCGGACTTAGTAAATAGTTTGACAGTGTTGAGGGAATTATTTGTTTAGCAGAGTGATGGCGTTCGGGGAAAAACTGTCCTTGTGTCTAGTTGTTCTGTTGTGCAGTGCTCTATAGCGTCATTTTGACGCTTATCCTTGAAATTCGAAATAATTTAAAGCAGGATCTCCGTTGAAGGATCTGGAAAAGCACAGTGAAAACGCAGGAGCGTGTCCTTTAATTGCCTGGTCTGTTGAAGGTGATGTGATCGGGGTAGATAAAAATCAATGTTTTTTTTTTTTAAAAAGTAAAAAAAAATCAGATTTCTTTTTAATTTAAATCGGATTTTTTTTTTTCAAATTTATTTTACTAAAATGCTTTTGGAGTAAAAATCTATCTAAAGATAGTTTTCTATTTAAGATACATTCATAATTTAGTTTATTCGGCATGAAATGGAGCTTAGTTCTGTAGCCTGAGGCTGCAGATTCTGCAATATTGGGACGGTCGGTGAGTCAACAGCGGGTCAGAGAGGAGGAGCCGCTGCGGGACCGAGATGACAGTTGCTCTTCAAAAATGATGATTTAAATCGACTTGATTTAAATCAAGGCTTTTTACTAGTGATTTAAATCGTGATTTAAATTGACTTGACTTAAATCAAATCCACCCTGGATGTGATGGATAAGGTGAAAGCAAATCAGGAATGCCCACTGTGTTTTTATTTTCTCCAAGCACCAGACTTTGAGGAACAGGGCAAATATTTTTCTCCAGAGGCGTTTTTGCTTTTAAAAACCATCTTTGATATTGCTCTGTGCCTCTACCTGGCAAGTGCTAGTGTTCTTGGAGAGCTAAAAACCTGTCACCTGTGCCAGAATTTACGGCTTTTGCATGCTTTTCCCTTGAAAAGTCCATTAGTAGTGCAGTTCCATTAAATTCACTTGCCTCTGTCCAAATTCTCCAAATACCTATTCTCAAAAGCACCTGAGGGACAAGGCCAGAAATAAAAGATGGAAGCTTAAAGAGAGAGAGAGACCCAGTCTAGAACTAAGAAAGGATACTACAAAATCCCCATTTCCATTCCTGGGGGAAGGACACTGCAAAATCCCCATTCCCTCCCTACTCCTGGGGGAACGATACTGCAAAATCCCCATTCCCTCCCTACTCCTGGGGGAAGGATACCTGCAAAATCCCCATTCCCTCCCTATCCTGGGGGAAGGATACTGCAAAATCCCCATTCCCTCCCTACTCCTGAGGGAAGGATATTGCGAAATCTCCATTCCCACCCGACTCTGGGGCCAGCTAGAGGCACGTGTGCCATCGCCAGCTGCTCTTCTGGTTTCCGGTGTGCATATGCATGCCAGCCAGCTGGTCTTCACGGGCGCCGGAGCACCAGAAAACGGCCTGAAAAACAGCCCAAAAAACAGGATGTTTTGGGGACATTTTTCAGCCCAAAAACAGCTTAAAAACGGCCAAAAAACAGGCATGTGCGTGCCAGCCAGCTGATCTTCACGGGTGCTGGAGCGCCAGAAAACGGCCTGAGAAATGGCCAAAAAACAGGTATGTGGCGCTGGCCATCTGGCCTTCACAGGTGCCAGAGTGCTGGAAAACTGCTTAAAAAATGCCCCCAAAAAGGCTGTTTCCGGGCTATTTTTTAGGGCCACAAACAGCTTGAAAACAGATCCAAAAATGGCCAAAAAAAGGGCATGTGTGCTGGTCTTCATGAATGCCAGAGTGCCAGAAAATGGCCTGAAAAACGGCCATAAAACAGGCCATTTTTCAGGCTGTTTTTCAGGCCAAAAACGACCCGAAAACGGCCCCCAAAATGGCGTGAAAACAGGCATGTATGCGCCAGCCAGCTGCTCTTCGGGTTTCTGGCGCTCCGGTTCACGCACAGGCACACGCATGCCCACACATTCTGGTTTGGGCACTCAGTGCCGAAAAGGTTCACCATCACTGGTATAGGGCAAGGGTCAGCAATCTGCGGCTCTGGAGCCGCATGTGGCTCTTTCATTCCTCTGCTGCGGCTCCCTGTTGCTGGTCGGCTCCACAATTAATGGGGCTTTCAGTTAGGACAGGTAGAGGAAAAAGGACGCCGTGCTAGGAGAAGGCTCTATGGTAGTGGTGGTGGAGGAGAAACTGTACTTCTGGTCGGCTGAATAAAAAAGGACGCTGTGCTAGGGGGAGACTCTATGGTAGTGGTGGTGGAGGAGAAACTGTACTTCCGGTCGGCAGAAGAGAAAAGGACGACGTGCTAGGAGGAGACTCTATGGTAGTGGTGGTGGAGGAGAAACTGTACTTCCGGTTGGCAGAAGAGAAAAGGACGCCATGCTAGGAGGAGACTCTGTGGTGTGTGGCGGGGGGGAACCAGACTTCCAGTTGGCTCCAGAATTGAACGGGGGCTTCCGGTTAGGACCTTTGTGGCTCTTTAAGTGTTTAAGGTTGCCGACCCCTGGTATAGAGTTTCTTGCTTGAGCAGAAAGCAGAAAGTTGGACTAGAAGACTCTGTTACTTTTTTTTTTGTTTTTATTCAATTTGTATACCGCCCTTCTCCTAGTGGACTCAGGGCGGTGCACAGCCAAAACTAAAACACATAACAATACAAAATTTAAAATTATTAAAAGAATTACATACTTTGGCCCAATTTTAAAACAATTCGAATTAAAACCCATTGACTGATTAAAAGCTAAACAACTAAAAAACTAAAAACTAAAATACTCTGTATTGTGTATCCCCTGTGAAATTCTCTGCCTCCGGGTTTTTTCAAACTTGGCCATTTTAAGAGGTGAGGACTTCCAAGTCCCAGAATTCCTCGGCCGTCACGAATTCCGGAAGTCGGTCCACACACCTTTAAGAAGTTGCCAAGTTTGGGGGGGGGGAAAAAACAACAACCCTGAGAAATGATTGGGAGCAGCTCTTCTTTCACCCACGGAGGCAGGAGAGGTTTGCCTGGGTTGCGCCCACGGACGGGGCTCAAAGAGAGAGCAGAGTGGCCTTCTCGGCCTGTCCCTCCTTGCTTCTTCAGCTGGGCTTCTTGGGTTCCTTCCAGCTTCACGGCAGGCCTCGTTGACGGAAAGCTGACTTCCCGCTTTTGCTCAGCTCCTCCTCTGGCCCGAGCTGAAAGGCGTGCATCATGCCACTCGCGGGTGGCGTCATCAGCCTTTCAGGAGCCTGGAGTGCGTGCCTGAGAACAAAACAGCCACCTGCTGATAATTTGGAACGGGCTCTGGACCGGCTCGGTGGCACGGCGCCAGGGTTAGTGCGCGGAGCAAATTCCAGGCCGTTGGGCTAAGCTTAGAAACTTCGAGGCCAGGAAGGGCCTCTTCTTGGAAAGGAGAGAAGCAACCTTAGAACTAAGGAGAAATTTCCTGACAGTGAGAACAATTCATCAGTGGGAACAACTTGCCTCCAGAAGTTTTGAATGCTCCAACGCTGGAAGTTTTTTAAAAAGAGATTGGATAACCATTTGTCTGAAATGGTGTAGGGTTTCCTGCCTGGGCAGGGGGTTGGACTAGAAGACCTCTTAAGGTCTCTTCCAGGGTGGATTTGATTTAAACCCAAGTCGTGATTTCAACCAAGTTTAATTACTTGATTTAAACCAAGTAGTGATTTAAATCACTAGTAAAAAGCCTTGATTTAAATCAAGTCGATTTAAATCATAGTTTTTAAAGAGCAACTGTCATCTCTGCCCCGCAGCAGCTCCTCCTCTCTGACCCGCTGTTGACTCACCGACCGTCCCAATATTGCAGAATCTGCAGCCTCAGGCTACAGAACTAAGCTCCATTTCATGCTGAATAAACTAAATTATGAATGTATCTTAAAAAAGAAAACTCTCTTTAGATAGATTTTTACTTGAAAAGCATTTTAGTAAAATAAATTTGATAAAAATAAAAAAAAATCTGATTTAAATTTTTTTAAAAATCAATTTTTATACACCCTGGTCCCTTCTAACTTTGTTTATCCAATTCTATTCTATTCTATTCTATTCTATTCTATTCTATTCTATTCTATTCTATTCTATTCTATTCCATTCCATTCCACTCCACTCCACTCCACTCCACTCCACTCCATTCCATTTATTCTGCTCTGTTCTGTTCTGTTTTGTTCTATTTTCTATAATTCCTATTCCTCTTCTCTTCTCTTCTCTTCTTTTCTCCTCTCCTCTCCTCTCCTCTCCTCTCTTTTGTCTTCTCTTCTCCTCTTCTCTTCTCTTTTCCTATTCTCTTCTCTTCTTCTCTCCTCTCCTCCTCTCCTCTCCACTCCTCTCCTCTTTTCTCTTCTCTTCTCTTATTGTCTTCTCTTCTCCTCCTCTCCTCTCTTTTCTCTTATTCTCTTCTCTTCTCCTCTCCTCTCTCTTCTCTTTTCTTATTCTCTTCTCTTTTCCTTTCTCTTCTCTTCTCTTCTCACTCAGGAAACATAAGAGAATGGAAGTTTCCCTTGCTTTCTGCAAAGTCCTGTAGGGTCTCACAGCATACCGTGGGGATGCCCCAAAGAGTGGAATCAGGTGCTTTTAAAGAGCTCATTTGTATTTAAGAAACATCAGCGCCCTACTTTCCTGCATGGCAACGGGCAAGGCGTCTCGTAAACAAAGTGGGCATTCAAAACCGGCCAGCGGAGGATTATCATGAAAGCAAACAGCTCAGAATTGGCATCAACGCAGCCAGCCCATCAGCTGCCTCCACTCAGCAAGCCAAGCAAAGCATCCTAAAGATTTGAGATGAACGTTTGGCATAATGGGAACTGGTTTTTGTTTTTGGTCTTCTGCTTCAGATAATTATTTTCCAGGCTGTAAGTGGTCTTCTCGCATAGTTGTGCATCCCACCTTCCCTCCAATCCCAAAACAATCCCTTCTTTCTAGGTGTAAAGAGGGAGAGAATCAAAAGCAACAGTGAATGAGATTGTGATGATCAGTTCTGGACTGCAGAACTCTTAATGTGCCACCAGATGGCAGCATTTTCTATTTCACGGCCCCCTAGTGGCTCTCCAGTTTTTTGCAGCCCAGGTGCAGTAGCTCTGCTACCATGGCTGTTTTGTGAGTATTTCAGAAGTGGGGTTTCAGCAGGTTCTGACCAGTTCTGGAGAACCGGTAGCGGAAATTTTGAGTCGTTCGGAGAACCGGTAGTAAAAATTCTGACTGGCCCCGCCCCCATCTATTCCCTGCCTCCCGACTCCCATCTGATCGGGAGGAAATGGGGATTTTGCAGTAACCTTCCCCTGGAGTGGGGTGGGAATGGAGATTTTACAGTATCCTTCCCCTGCCACGCCCACCAAGCCACGCCACACCCACCAAGCCACGCCCACAGAACCGGTAGTAAAAAAAATTGGAAAATTGATATATTTGCTTGACTTTCACGATCATGTCAGCATAGATTATTAGGCAAGGAACCGACAATAAGAACAATAAAATAACTCCTACATCTGTGAACACAAAGACGCCAAGATCGAATTCAAAACCTTCTTGAATCCTTCTGAAGAAGGGGAGAGGCAGCTCACGAAACCTTCCGCCTTTTAATGAATATTATTAGTTGGAAAAGACACTGTCCTGATTTGTTTAATATGCAAAAGTTGCCTTTAGCAGGCTCACTAGGGCAAGACTTCGAGTGACGGCTCAAAGGTTGGGACCATCCAAATCTCAGAGGCCGTGGGGTACCCTAGATCTTGCTATGATTGTGGTCCTGCACCCTGTTTCCCCACATCTATGGCTTTGGAAAGGTTGGGGAGGCACCCCGTGAGCCTTGGCTTCTCTTCTCTTCCACAAGGCGGAGAACTTGGCCCATTTATTTCCGACTTTGCCTTTCTGTGCTGAGCATTTGGAGAAGTGTTTCTCAATCTTGGTAGCTTGAAGATGGGTGGACTTCAACTCCCAGAATCCCCCAGCCAGCAGCGCTGGCTGGGGGATTCTGGGAGTTGAAGTCCACCCATCTTCAAGCTTCCAAGGTTGAGAGACACTGATTTGGAGGGTTCCTTCTCTTTCAGAACGGTTGCTGCAACTGGGTATGTCTGTTGTTGTTGTTAGTTGCGAAGTTGTGTCCAACCCATCGCGACCCCACGGACAACGTTCCTCCAGGCCTTCCTGTCCTCTGCCATCCTCTGGAGTCCATTTAAGCTCACGCCGACTGCTTCAGTGACTCCATCCAGCCGCCTCGTTCTCTGCCGTCCCCTTCTTCTTTTGCCCTCCATCGTTCCCAGCATTAGGCTCTTCTCCAGTGAGTCTAGTCCAGGCGTCAGCAATCTGCGGCTCTGGAGCCGCATGTGGCTCTTTCACCCCTCTGCTGCGGCTCCCTGTCACTCAAACTATGCATCGCAACTGCCAATGTGCGACACCTGCCGGCACACAATTTATTGAGCTTTTCAACCGTGGATAAATCCAAGAAAAGAAAAGTTTCAGAAGAAAACAGAGCTTTTAATTCAACATATGCTAGTTTTGTGGCCGCTCAAGAAATAGTCAGGCATGGGAAGGGTTTTTGTGGCTCCCGGTGTTTTCTTTTCTGTGGGAAACGGGTCCAAATGGCTCTTTGAGTGTATAAGGTTGCAGACCCCTGATCTAGGGTATGTCTAGTCTGATGAAAAGAAGGATGAGGGGAGACATGAAGCAGTCTTCCAATATCTCAGGGGCTGCCCCAAAGAAGAGGGAGTCAAGCTATTCTCCAAAGCACCTGAAGGCAGGACAAGAAGCAAAGGGTGGAAACTTATCAAGGAGAGAAGCAACTTCGAACTAAGGAGGAATTTCCTGACTGTTAGAACAATTAATCAGTGGAACAACCTGCTTCCAGAAGTTGTGAATGCTCCAACACTGGAAGTTTTTAAGAACATGTTGGATAACCACTTATCTGAAGTGGTGTAGGGTTTCCTGCCTAAGCTGGGGGTTGGACTAGAAGACCTCCAAGGTCCCTCCTTCCAACTCTGTTATTCTATTTCTACTTCCAGGGAAATCCCACATGGCTATTGTGCAGAAGGTGAACAACGAAGGGGAAGGGGACCCGTTCTACGAAGTCATGGGGCTGGTGACCCTGGAAGACGTCATTGAAGAGATCATCAAGTCGGAGATCATGGATGAGTCAGACGACTACAGTAAGTGGGTTCCAACACAGGTATGGCCTGTTTAAGGCATCTTCTGCTTCTGTTTCTGACTCTCCTTGTTTTTCTTAGCCCCGCTAAGTTTGCTTTTTGCTAGAATGACAGGTCTCTGCCTTCTAGAGCTCTAAAGCCCATCATCCCAGAGAGAGCAGGAAAGCTATGGTAGGTTCTAGAACGAGGGAACAAAGCAACATCGGAGCCTACAGTTAACTCATAAAGCTCAGCCGCTTTAAGATGTGTGCACATCAACTCCACCATGCCGGAGTTGGGGAATTCTGGGAGTTTATTTATTAACCTAGGGAAATTTATATTGCCGCCTATTCACCCATGGCAACTCGAGGCGGCTTACAAGAATATATAAACATCATATTAAAAAAAACAATAAAACTAATAAAAGAGAGAATCATATAATAAAATAATATACCATATTTTTTGGAGTGTAAGACATATTTTTCCCCCTCTAAAAGAGGGTGAAAATTTGGGTGCATCTTATACACCAAATGTAGCCCCGCCCACCCACTGGCCCCCACCCTTTGGCCTCTGCCTCCCAGCAATTTGCCTCCTTGCAGCAAACGTTCCGTTTCAGTTTCAGCTTCAGCACAGTCTGATTATCACAAGCAGCTGATTGTCAGTTGGATCGGCCTTCCCACCATCAGCTGTTTCAGGCTGCAGGGATTGCCATTGCCTATTGCCCTGCAGGCCTCCGCTGTTCGCTGCAAGGAGGCAAATTGCTGGGAGGCAGATTTTTTTTTTCCTTGTGCTAATCAGGCTGTGATGTAAATGAAAGTAAAGCAGGCTGTTTGTTGCAAGGAGGCAAAATTGCTGGGAGGCAGAGGCAGATTTCTTTCTCTTGTGCTAATCAGGCTGTGCTGAAAATGAAACAGGCTGTTTTGCTGTTTGCCGCAAGGAGGCAAAATTGCTGGGAGGCAGAGGCAGATTTGTTTCTCTTGTGCTAATCAGACTGTGCTGAAAATGAAACAGGCTGTTTGCTGTTTGCTGCAAGGAGGCAAATTGCTGGGAGGCAGAGGCAGTTTTTTTCCCCCTTGTTCTCCTCCCCAAAAAAGGTAGGTGCGTCTTAAAGTCCAGAGCTTCTTATACACCAAAAAATATGGTAATAAAATCCCACCCACCCCCACCTCCTGCCCCGGCGACAGCACCTCACACGAGCCATTGAATGGGCTCCATCCTGCTCTTGGTTCCCCAGGCCCACTGGCAGAACCAGGTCTTCAGCGCCTTCCGAAAGAGTGTCAGAGTGGAGGCCATTCTAATCTCTGTGGGAATAATGTTCCAGAGAGAGGGAGCCACCACGGAGAAGGCCCCCCTTCTGGGTCCCACCAGGTGGGACCTGCAACATTCCCTGCCTCCCCGCTCTGCTGGGTCGGGTATGTTCCAGAGAGAGGGAGCCACCACGGAGAAGGCCCTTCTTCTGGGTCCCACCAGGTGGGACCTGCAACATTCCCTGCCTCCCCGCTCTGCTGGGTTGGGTAGATGTGACCGGCAAGAGACGTTGAGTTGAAGTCCACCCATTTTAAAATTGATTGAGGAACACTTGAGTTATTTCCAGGGTTTATTTAACAAGCAGTTTTCACAGAGGCCTCCATTTCAAGCTTTTCCTCCCCAATTTCTATCATCTTCATTGCCCAATTTAGCCCACCCAGCGCCCAGGGTATTTAAGACAGGATATTTATTCTACTACAGAGCCCATGGGAGCTTCCTTTTCTGTAGCAGAGGTCAAGAACCAAAGGCCCTGTAGATGTTTTGGGCTTCGGAACTCTTCTGTCGTACCCCCACTAGCAGGAAGATTGTAGGAATTGTTGGAAACGTTTGAGAGGAAAGTTGCAAACTTTTGGGGTTTTTTAAAAATTATTTTATCTTTGGTAGAAATGTAATAAAGTATAAAAGGCGATACTTGAGAAGGATGAACCTGCTGCCCTTCCTCTGTAGCTTAGTCTGGTGCAGAGGTCTTCAAACGTGACAGCTTTAAGCTATGCTGGCTGGAGAATTCTGGGAGTTGAAGTCCACAAGTCTTTTTTTTTTTTGTAAAAAGTTTTTTTTTAATTTTTTTAAAACATAAACATAAAATACATCTTTTTAGAATGAAGCATTGATCCAGTCATAAATTGGTACAATCACAAATTCATCTTTAACAACGACTCATCTCCACTAATCATCATCTTATAAAAATAATAAAGAAATAAAACAGAGAGGAAAAAAAAAACCTTAACTCGCTCAAAACCCTGGTGGCGCAGCAGACTAAAGCACTGTTATTAACATCAGCTGCCTGCAATTACTGCAAGTTCAGATCTCACCAGGCTCAAGGTTGACTCAGCCTTCCATCCTTTCTAAGGTAGGTAAAATGAGGACCCAGATTGTGGGGGCAATAAGCTGACTTTGTATAAAAATATACAAAAGTATGAAGGCTATTGCTTAACATATTATAAGCCGCCCTGAGTCTCCGGCATATAAATCAAATCAAATCAAATAAAACAACAACAACAATTACCTTTCTATTATTTCACCTCAAATCTTAATTTCCAAATAACACATCTTAATGTTTTACACAATTGTTTCCCTAAATTCTTATCTATTTTATAATACCATTATCCATGAACCCGTTACTTAAATCTTTAAACCCTAACTCAATATCATTTCATTATCTTTTCTTTTTATTTAAATGAGCGTATCTTAAAAACAGAAATCATTACTATTATCATAAACAATATCTTAACTATCACTCACAGCAAATCCTCTTCGTTACTATTTATCTCAACATAATCATCCTAATTTACAAATAACCACAACATAATCATTTTTAATTATTTATCACAAGTCTTAAAAGCTGCCATGTTTGAAGACTTCTAGTCTAGTGGTTACTGGACTTAGTTGAAGATCCTTAAAGTGAGCTGCAAGGCATTGTTCATAATTTTTATTATGGAAGGTAACGCTGGAAAAAGGGCTTTCCTGGCTCAACCAGGGACTTAGCGATGTCTCTGGGAGCCTCAGGACGTGTCCTCCACTACCACAGTCAAAGCGAGACTGTGCGGTCCGGTTCGGACCATCCAGCAGCGGAGTTTCTCGGCCCCTAGAAACCCCATGCATCTCGCCGCGGCGCCAACTTCCAATAGTCCCCTCAGAGTCCATTCTTGACTGAGGAGTCCTTGGTGCTCCCTGAGCTTGGTTGGTTTTCTTGCAGACGTTTTGTTCCCCAACTACGTAACATCATCAGTGCTAGAAGGGACTGGGGTTTGCAGGGAGGAGGAGGAGGAAGACTGTGGGATCCTTGGTGCTCTCTGAGCTTGGTTGGTTTTCTTGCAAACGTTTCATTACCCAAATTAGGTAACATCATCAGGGCTAGTACATGACTAGCACGGATAACGTTATCTAGTTTGGGTAATTCTCTGTGGAAATTCTCAGTCATCCAGGACACGGTTGCCCCAAAGATGCTTTCTCAAAAGGCACCTGGACATCCTTTGTTTTTTCCTGGAAGACATTACTTCAGAACTGAGAAAGCTTCTTGGATGAGAAGCGAAACGTTTTCCAAGAAAAACAAAAAGTCCAGTTGCCTCTTGAAAAATGATAGTTTGGATAATAAAACGTCTGCGCGAAAACAACCGAAGCCCAGAGAGCACCAAGGACCCCTCATTACAATCCTGAGCTACAAATATTCTCCTTTGTTGTTTCTTGACTCCTTCAAAGTTGTGTAGTTTACTGAAAGAGAAGAAAAAAAAGTTATTTTTTTCCCCAGCCCGATGTCTGTAAAAGCAAACTCGCATAGAACATTTTTTTTTTTAAATGATCGTAGGCGGAAAATGATTCAAGGGACATTTCAGTTTAGGTTTCTATAATCATTTTTATCTGCTTTTGGAGGGTTTTTAAAAGAAATGGGATTTTAGTTGGATCAGCATCCCCTAAACTGAATCTCACCCTCTAAGCAGGGATGGATAACCTCTGGTCTGCCAGGTATTAAAATACAGCTACCCAATATGGCCAGGGGTAAAGATGCTGGGAACTCTAGGTCAGCAATAACATCGAGAAAATCATCTTCGGTCAGAATAACTGAGTTGGAAGGGATCTTGGAAGATCTTCTAGTCCAGGGGTATCAAACTCAAGGCCCGTGGGCCACTTAGATCTCGCCTGCGGGGCCGCCCTGGAAAGAGAGCAAAGGACCAGTCCCGTTTTCGGCCGTGGCCCTCCCAGCCCTCGTTTTCGGCCACGATGGCCTCCTGCAGCCCTCTGCCAGTGAAAATGGAGCTCGGGGTTGGGGGGGTCGTTCACGGCGTCCCATTTTCGCTGGCAGAGAGCTGCTGGAGGCCGTCGCAACCAAAAACGGGGTGCAGGCAGAGAGCTGTCAAAACAAACTAAAAAACAAAAGGAGAAATGTTTCCCCTTTTGCATTTGAGCATGCAAGAAGGGACAGGAAAGGAGAAAGGGAAAGAGGAAAGAGAAAGAAAAAGAAGGAAAGGAGAAGGGAGGAAGGAAGGGAAGGGAGGAAGGAAGGAGATTATAATGAGAATGAGGGAGGGTCTGAGGGAAGTCTGGCCTTAGCCACAGGTGCCCCCGACACAAATTATGTCAAGATGGCCACGCCTATCTTGGCCACACCCACTCTGCCCCCCCAGGTCAAACATAACCCTGATGCTCCCCTCAATGAAATCGAGTTTGACACCCCTGAGCTAGAGAGTATCTGGTAAAGGACTTTCTTCCTAGCAGATATCCAGGACCAGCCTAGGTGGCCAGGACGGTTCCGTAGCTTAAAATAACAGAACAACAGAGTTGGAAGGGATCTCGGAGGTCTTCTAGTCTAGCCCCCTGCCCAAGCAAGAGACCCTATACCATTTCGGACAAATGGGGTTGTTCAATCTCTTCTTAAAAACCTCCAGTGTTAGAGCATTCACACCACATGTGGAGGTTTGACCTTGGAGATTCCTTCCTTTGGAGATTTTTACGGCCATGAGGGCTGGAATCTTGGAGCGGGTATTTAAAAACGACACCCGGATGCCAAATTGAAGGCTGTACCCCCCCCCATAACGATGTCCTGTGATTGCCCTGCCTTTGCACAGAATTGTGCAGAGGCCCGTAACCAGTTGTGCAGTTTGATTCTTCTCGCTGTTCTCTTCGCCTCCAAACTCCAGGGGAGAACCGGTTGAAGAAGAAGCCGCCTCCGCTTGGGACACTGATGGACCGCCGGAAAGAAGATTTCTCCTTGTTCAAAGTTTCTGACAACGAGTACAAGGTGAAAATCTCCCCTCAGCTACTCCTAGCTACCCAGCGCTTCTTATCTAGAGGTAGGAAGAAACGATGTCTTGTTGTGGAACCACTGTTATTTTATTTTATTTTATTTTATTTTATTTTATTTTATTTTATTTTTATTTATTTTATTTTATTTTATTTTATTTTATTATTTTATTTTATTTTATTTTATTTTATTTTATTATTTTATTTTATTTATTTTATTTTATTTTATTTTATTTTATTTTATTTATTTCTTCTACCTTCATATTCATCCAAACCATTCTAACATTTCATTTCTAAATCAATATTATAATCATCATTTTTACACAATTATAGTATCTGCCATTTATATCTCTTTTCCAACCAACTATAAAAATAATTCCATGTTTTAAAATATTCTGATTCCTCCTTATCTTTAATCATCAAAGTTAATCTATTCATTTCTGCACAGTCTAAAATTTTTTTATTATTACTTCTTCTTCCAACGGTATTTTCTCTGATTTCCAATTTTGAGCATACACAATTCTATTCTATAAAGTTGCCCAGATGTGCAGATCCCTGCTTTTTTTTTAAAAAAAAACTCTCTTTCTTTTTTCAAAAATATGATGCAACCCTACCTCCCCTTTTGCCATCCCCCTCCCTTGTCCTCCAGAGGTGGATCTCTTCAGCCCAGGCCGAATCTCGGAGAAGGTCCTGTTGCATCTGCTGCAGCATCCCAGCGTCAACCAAGAAGTGAAGTTTGACGACTGCAATCGCTTGGCCCCAGAACATTACTTGTATCAGCGCAACCAACCGGTCAATTACTTTGTGCTCATCCTGCAGGTACGATATGTCTAGGGTCGCGCAGGGAGGACCTCGAGGGAGGGTGGAGGCCCTGGTTCAAGAACTAGATTGGGGGCTAAAGCAGCTGCCGAGAAACGAGGCCGTTGTGATCCAGGCCCAAGTAGGTAGTAATTGACACAAACAGTTCCAAAACAAACAGACTTTATTAGAACAGCTGAGAATTAACTCATTCTCAGCATAGTCCAAACTAAATCAAAACAAACTCCTCATAACACAAATTCTTCAGTCTAATCACCAACCTTGGTATAATTGGGCAAACTGCCAAAGGCTTCTTTTGGCAAAAGTTCAAAAGCAGAAGATGCCGACCAGAGATAATTGCAGCAAGACTATCAGCGTTGTTTTCCGACAAAGAGGCCAAGAACCGTTGCTGGTCTTTTAAGCCTTATGGGAGGGGCCAATCATCTCTTGGCACTACTCCCGAGTCGTCTTCTTTGCTGTAGCTGCTCCTGCCTTCTGGCAGCTCTTCTCATACGTGCACTAGGAACAGGCTCCTCCTGTTCTTCTGCCTCTCTGCTGTCAGCCTCTGGAGGCTCCAGAGTCCGCACATCACTCCCCGATGGCCCTGGCCCCATCTCTGTCTCCAACGCAGAGCCCTCATCCGGGCCTTCTCCAGCCTCCAGGACTGGCCCATGTTCTTCCTCAGCCTCATCGCTGTCTGACTCCTCTGCCAGCTCCTCAGGCTGCTGGCGGACCACAACACTAGCAAAAGTCTAGCAAACAATGCAAACAGGCAGACCGTGGCCTCCAGACCCAACCCAAAAGGAGCAGACTGTCACGTGAAGTGAGGAGTACTTCCAATAGAGAATCATTGGTCACAGATGGGCCAGTGGACCCTGAGGACTACATCAGGGGTGTCAAACTCAAGGCCCAATTGTGGTCATAAATCGAGGACTACCTGTACGCTGTAGGGCAGGGATCTGGTCACTTTTAAGACTTGTTGGACTTCAACTCCCAGAATTCCCCAGCCAGCCATACTGGAAGGCAGCATGGAGAGAATAAACGAGGGAGGAATGCACCACTGTATAAACGGGGAGGCATGGAACCGACCACTTTCAATCCTTCCACAAATCCTACGCAACTGGAAGACCTTCACTTAGCACTTAGTAGGTCCCCGTAGTTTCCAAGACTAATTTTGCTCGATCGTTAAAATAAAAGGGATGCCTTCTGTGGCATCGCTTCTCACCCGGAATTCAAAATGGTCCAGACCATTGTGCCATGTTGCTGGCATGCCCTTTCTGATGCATAAACAGAAGCCAGCACAGGACTCCCCCCCATCTCGTGAATCAAAAACCTGAAATGCTACTAGCCCTTGCTCTTCGGCCACTCCATTGAGGAGGTGGGGGGAAAAAAGCCACTGGCATTGTAATCTCTCTGGGCTGGGCTGAGTAGCAAGTCCTAATGCCAGCTGGGAATGGAAATGGAGAAGAGGTGAGATGCCAAGAGGAGGCTGGATTATTGAGGAGGAGAAGGACAGTCAGGTTGTGTTCCCTGCCCTCAGAGTGGGCTCTAGAGACTTAGTATCCAATCCATGGCAGAATCCATGTGTTGGATCTACGGTAGCATTGGTGTCCTCCATAAGAGGGTCTACAACAACTCGCCACAGCCAACTTCATCATCATCTTTTAACGACCCCTTAATCCCTTGCGGCGTGGAGTCTGGGCAACTGAGTGGAGCTAGCAGAGTGTTTTAATGGCCGGATGCCCTTCCCTGTCACCAATGAGGAGTTTTGTTCAGCAGATATATTCTCACTGTGCCCAGAGAGAGAAATATCCGCCTCTACCGAGGATCGAACTCACAGCCTCCTAACTGTGAGGCAAGAGCTCCACCTCTAGGCCACCGCCCCACTCCTCACCACAACGATCTCAATCCCAGCTACATTGATGGTTTATATATTGCCAACCCAACAAGTTAGGTAATAATCATTTCCTAACAGGGAATCTTGGAAATTCATATTATTCCTTCTACGCACACAACACACACAAAGAAAAAACACACACACACACACACTACTCTCAGGTCAGAGGCGCCTCTGCTCATTTTGCCTTTTGCTTCCTCCACCAGGGCAGGGTGGAAGTCGAGATTGGGAAGGAAGGACTGAAGTTTGAAAATGGCGCCTTCACCTATTACGGTGTCTCGGCACTTACCGCTCCTTCTTCAGGTGAGTCCTTTGCTCAGTCCTGAGGTGAGCAGCCCCCACCCACTCACCCTTGGACGTGGGGAGTCACCCCAGAGACCTTACTGCCATTTCAAAGATCGGTAAGGGGGACCCTCAAAAGGTGCATTTGGTTGGCCCTTTGAAGACAGAGGCTGTTCAACTCCGAAGAGAAGAGAAGAGAAGAGAAGAGAAGAGAAGAGAAGAGAAGAGAAGAGAAGAGGAAGTAGGATGGAAGATAGGAATAGAATAGAGTAGAGTAGAGTAGAGTAGAGTAGAGTAGAGTAGAGTAGAGTAGAATAAGAAGTAGGATGGAGGATAGGAATAGAATAGAATAGAATAGAATAAAATAACAGAGTCGGAAGGGACCTTGGAGGTCTTCTAGTCCAACCCCCTGCTTAGGCAGGAAACCCTACACCACTTCAGACAAATGGATGTCCAATCTCTTCTTAAAAACTTCCAGTGTTGGAGCATTCACAACTTCTCGTGGCAAGCTGTTCCACTGATTAATTGTTCTAACGGTCAGGAAATTTCTCCTTAGTTCTAAGTTGCTTCTCTCCTTGATTAGTTTCCACCCATTGCTTCTTGTCCTGCCCTCAGGTGCTTTGGAGAATAGCTTGACTCCCTCTTCTTTGGGGCAGCCCCTGAGATATTGGAAGACTGCTATCATGTCTCCCCTATTCCTTCTTTTCATTAAACTAGACATTGCCAGTTCCTGCAACCGTTCTTCCTATGTTTTATCTTCCAGTCCCCTAATTGTTGCTCTTCTCTGCACTCTTTCTAGAGTCTCAACATCTTTTTTTACATCATGGCGACCAAAACTGGATGCAATATTCCAAGTGTGGCCTTACCAAGGCCTTATAATGTGGTATTAACACTTCACGTGATCTTGATTCTATCCCTCTGTATATGCAGCCTAGAACTGTGTTGGCTTTTTTGGCAGCTGCTGCACACGGCTGGCTCATAGTTCAATGGTTGTCCACTAGGACTCCCAAGATCCCTCTCACAGTTGCTACTGTGAGTTAGGTTGGTTTGCCGGTGTGAACGTGTTGCCGCAGTGTTGCTTTTTTTCATTTTCTGCAGTCCATCAGTCCCCGGTGTCGACTCTAAGGATGAATCGTCGTGAACAGTCGGTTGACTGCACAGAGCCCACCAATTATTCCGCGTATTGCCCTGACTACACCGTTCGAGCCCTCACCGATCTGCAGTTCATCAAGGTGAGCTCCTCCTGTGATTTGCCAGAGAGGAGGGGAGTGGGGAGTAGAGGTGGGTTTCAGCAGGTTCTGACCAGTTCTGGAGAACCGGTAGCGGAAATTTTGACTAGTACAGAGAACTGGCAAATACCACCAATGACTGGCCCCGCCCCCATCTATTCTCTGCCTCCCAAGTCCCAGCTGATCGGGAGGAAATGGGGATTTTGCAGTAACCTTCCCTTCCCTTTTACCTTCCCTTTTCTTCCTTTCCTTTCTCTTCTCTTCCCTTCCCTTTCTTTCTCTTCTACCTTTCCTTTCCTTTTTCCCTTCCCTTTCCTTCCCTTCTTCCTTTCCTTTCCTTCCCCTTCCCTTCCCCTCTTCCTTTCCTTTCCTCCCCTCCCCTCCCTCTCCTCCCTCCCTTCCCTTCCTTCCCTTCTTCCTTCCTTTCCTTTCCTTCCCCTTTCCTTCCCCTCTTCCTTTCCTTTCCTCTCCTCTCCTCTCCTCCCTCCCTTCCCTTCCCTTCTTTCTTCCTTTCCTTTCCTTCCCCTTTCCTTCCCCTCTTCCTTTCCTTTCCTCTCCTCTCCTCTCCTCTCCTCTCCTCTCCTCCTTTCCCTTCCCTTCCCTTCCACCTTCCCTTCCCTTCCCTTTCCTATTGAAGACTTCATTCTTTTTGCATTTGCCTCTGGATTTCTTCAGGGGGAGGAGCGATAGTGGCGATTATTCTTAACATGATTTCCTTGATCTTCTGCCACGCGACGGCTTCTTTGCAGGTCACCCGTCTGCAGTATCTCAACGCTCTCATGGCCTCGAGGATACAGAACTCGCCCCAATCCCCCGAGGCTGTGGATCTGAAAATCATCCCCAGCAGCCAGACCAAGCTCCTGAACGACAAAAATGCGGCAACAGGTAAGAGGCCCTTTTCATGTCTGGGGCGAGTGGTTGGGACCGTCCCCTGATTCCCTCCCCCCCCCAAAAAATCGTTCTTGGCAGCCTCTCGAGCTCACTTCAGAAGCCTTTGCCCCCCAAGAGCTCACAGTCTCCTTCGGCCTAGAACAGGGGTCTCCAATCATGGCCACTTCAAGACTTATGGACTTCAACTCCCAGAGTTCCTCAGTCAGGAGTTCCCTGAGGAACTCTGGGAGTTGAAGTCCACAAGTCTTAAAGTTGCCAAGGTTGGAGACCCCTGTTATAGACAGAAGCCCAAATTAAGAAACTGTAGAGTCCAAAGCTGGATGGGGGAAAGGAGGAAAAGGTTCAGGAAGCGGTTCAAAGCTGGATGGGGGGGAAAGGTTGTGGGAGTTGAAGTCCACAAGTCTTAAAGTTGCCAAGGTTGGTGACTTTGCTGGCTGAGGAATTCTGGGAGTTGAAGTCCACAAGTCTTTGCTGGCTGAGGAATTCTGGGAGTTGAAGTCCATAAGTCTTTGCTGGCTGAGGAATTTGGGAGTTGAAGTCCACAAGTCTTTGCTGGCTGAGGAATTCTGGGAGTTGAAGTCCACAAGTCTTTGCTGGCTGAGGAATTCTGGGAGTTGAAGTCCACAAGTCTTAAAGTTGCCAAAGTTGGCGATTTTGCTGGCTGAGGAATTTGGGAGTTGAAGTCCACAAGTCTTTGCTAGCTGAGGAATTCTGGGAGTTGAAGTCCACAAGTCTTTGCTGGCTGAGGAATTCTGGGAGTTGAAGTCCACAAGTCTTAAAGTTGCCAAAGTTGGCGATTTTGCTGGCTGAGGAATTCTGGGAGTTGAAGTCCACAAGTCTTTGCTAGCTGAGGAATTCTGGGAGTTGAAGTCCACAAGTCTTTGCTGGCTGAGGAATTCTGGGAGTTGAAGTCCACAAGTCTTAAAGTTGCCAAAGTTGGCGATTTTGCTGGCTGAGGAATTCTGGGAGTTGAAGTCCACAAGTCTTTGCTAGCTGAGGAATTCTGGGAGTTGAAGTCCACAAGTCTTTGCTGGCTGAGGAATTCTGGGAGTTGAAGTCCACAAGTCTTTGCTGGCTGAGGAATTCTGGGAGTTGAAGTCCACAAGTCTTAAAGTTGCCAAGGTTGGCAGCTTTGCTGGCTGAGGAATTCTGGGAGTTGAAGTCCACAAGTCTTAAAGTTGCCAGATTGAGGACCCTGGCCTAGAAGATGGCACTGAGAAAGGGGAAATAAAAAGGCCTTGGGGTGGCACCTTTAACCATAGTATATTGAGGGAAGGGGCTGCCTGCATCGCTTTGCAGAAGAAAGGCATCTAGGAGGGAAAAAGAGAAAAGCTGGCATCCTTTTTTAGACAAGAGCTTTGGGGAGTTAAAGAGCTTAGGGAGAAGGCCATGGGGCAGGAGGAAAGGATTGGTAGGTCACATCCAGGCACTTACAGTAGTGGCCAAAATTGTGGGAACCTTTTGGGGAAAGTGTATTTTCTAAAACTAGCTAATAACACCACTGTTTTTTGGAGTACTACCATAAAACTATATATATCAATGGAAAGATAATTTAATCAAGAACGTAATGCAATAACTTTTGTGAAGGATTTGCTATTAGAGTAGCACTTACAGTATAAAGAAGAAAAGTGGAACGTAGAAAAACGAGATATACAGAAATGATCACCACGTCAGTGAATACTTAGCTGGGTAACCTTTAGCATGAATGACGGCTTACGACATCTTCCCATGGAGTGAACCAAGTCCTTTAATTCTGCAGCTGTTCTAATGTGAAACCAAGATTGAATGATGGCTTCTATTAACTGGGTTTTATTGCTGGGTCGCTTCTGACTAACCAGTTTCTTTAGTCGGCTCCATAGATATTCCATTGGGTGAAGGTCTGGGCTATTCCCAGGCCATTCCAGCAGTGGAATAGGATTATCTTGAAACTCCAAAAAAAAAAAAAAAGTGGTGTTATTAGCCATCAAACCTCAAAAATACACTTTCCCCAAAAGGTTTCCACAATTTTGGCCACTACTATAGAGGGCGCCCCTCCTGAAGGGACTGTCCCTTGAGAGCTCTTGAGCCTGCAAAAGCTGTTCTCCGTATGTCTCGCTTGTTCTCTTTCTGTGCGTCTGCTTCCAGGAGCTAAAGGCTCTTTTCTCCCGTTTCTGTTTCTTCTTTCTTCCAGCCTTTCCACTAAATCTCTCTTTCTTTGGCACAATCGAAAACCGCATTTAACACAGGCCTCTCTGCCATAGCCTGGAGTCCCTTTCTTTTTTTTTTTAAATCGCAAGGTAAATATCTTCAAATTTCTTCTTCGTTTGTGTTCTCTCTCTCTCTCTCTTTTCCTCTCTCTTCTTCTCTTCTCCCTCTCTCTCTCTTTTCCTCTCTCTCTCTCTCCCTCTCGCTCTTAAAAAGTAAAAAAAAAAAAAGTTCCGAGGATCACGCGTCACAGCTGATTGTCACAGCTGATTGTTGGAACCTTTTTAAAACTTTTTTAAAGCATTTTTTTTTACCACTTATTGCCCGAATGGATAGTAAAAAAATACTATAAAAAAGTTTTTTAAAAAGTTCAGACGGTCAGCTGTGCTGCGATCGTGGGAAGGTTTTTTTGTTTTTTTTTTTACTTTTTAAAGCATTTTTTTTTTACTACCGGTTCGGGCGAACCGCCCCGAACCGGTAGCATTTCACCCCTCGTCTAGACTTATGGAGTTTAGCATGAGTTGGAAAAAATGTGCAAAGAATGGTGTTTCCCAACAGAGATCCCTGCCCATAAGCAGTCCCTAAACATGTAAGCTTTGCAGAATAGATCAAATTTCCATTAATGTAAGGAAGAGGCAGTTCTTATTTGACTATCAATTTCAGGGTCCCACAACATACCTGTCAAGTAGGCCATCTATATTCATTTCCCCTTGAAGGTGGAAGGCTGATATTTTTGTTTAAAAAGTCTTCTGTCTTAAGAAATTGGATGCAGCTAAGATTTCAGACAAGGTTTTCAGGAATTATTTTGCAGCTTGCAACGTCCGGCTATCCCTGGAGAGAAAATTTCCCCTTCCTTGTTTCCCCCCAAAATAAGACATCCCCTGATAATAAACCCGATCGGGCTTTTGAGCGCATGCGCTAAAATAAGCCTCCCCCTGAAAATAAGCCCTCCCCGAAAATATTTAAACGCAGAGCTGGAAATCAGGTAAGACGCAAGAGGAGCCCCATCTTGCGCCCCAAAATAATAAGATCTCCCCGAAAATAAGGCCAAGCGTTTATTTCGGGGTTCAAAAAAAATATAAGACAGGGTCTTATTTTCGGGGAAACACGGTAGATTATTATCCTATCCTGTTTCTCTGTCCTGCCACTGCCAGGGGTTGTGCCCATTACATTTCATGGCTACTCCTTTCCTCCACGTTCCAGGGAAAAGCCGAAGCAAGTTCAATCTCCAGGAAGAGACCAGCCAGAGCACGGGGGTTTGACTTCAAACACGTGGCGTTAGGGCTGCAGGGCGGGGCGAGCCCAGGAGGACCCCTCCCTTAAAACCTTCAGCACTTCTCCTGGCTACCGCCCTGGTTTTAGACGGACTTCTGCGTTGGGCACCTGCGTTTCCAAAAGACAGTAGGAGCCCGGCCTTCTCGGGGGAGAGAGGGGGCCTGGCTGGATCCAACGCCAGCGGCTTCTGTCGCCCCGACTGGGCTACTACGCCTAAGACATTTATAAGCAGTGCTTGACTGCGGAGGGTTGGTGGACCTGGGCGAAATGTGTTCGTGGCGGAGAGCGGCGGCCAGCAAATACAGACTCGACTCTTTTTGACATTTGTGGTGCCAACGGGGAGGCGGCTGCCAGGCCCTTCCTACTCATTGCCTTCTAACCGTGTCACCCGGCCTCTCTCTTGTGTTTCCACTTCCCCGTTGTGCTAATCTCGCCAGGGCCCCAGATATACGCACCTCCCTTAAAAGCACTTGCCGGACTCTGCCGGATTTTTGCGGCAACGGCCTCGGTGTTCATTTGTGCCAGCTGTCCTTGCCCGCTTGGATCTCGGCTCTGGGACCGACCCTACGAGCCTGCCATCTTGCCGGGGTTCTGATAGCCTGGCCTGCCTTGCTGATCTGGGTTGCAAGCCATGACTCTTGTGAGTCCCCCAAGCTCGCCCGAGTGCCTGTACCAGGCCTAGCAGCCCCCGCCCACAGTCCCGGTCCTTTACTTACCCCTGCCGAAACAGTGCCAAAGAAGCTCTGGGAATCCTGCACCTCTCTTCTGCCTGCTGGCATCAGGCTTGCCAGTTTCCTGTTTGCCCTGGATCAGCTGTCCTCGACCAGACGGGATTTCTGCCAAGGGACTCATGCTACAGAGGAGGGGCAGGCGGCTACTTGCCCCCCCTCCCACTCTCCAACCTGTTCTCCCTTCCATGGTGTCTGTCCTTGAAAAGTCGAACGTCAGAATGCTGAGTCCTCCCCACTTTTTCTGGGGCTGCCCCTTTTGCCCTCTTGGGAAGGGCACCGCGTCTCTGGCTTTCCCTGGATTATCTTCGGTCTTGGATTTCCATTTCCAAGCTCTCGCTGGCGATCCCACGTTTCCCTTGGGCGAGAGAAACCCTCCACTCCGGCTTTGGCAGAGAGACATTTACCACCTCGTTGCTCTACACAGTATTTCCCCTCTGGGACGCGCCCGTCCCTAAATCTTATTTTTTAAAAGTCAATAAAAGAATTCTGAGGGATTCAGGAAGAAGAGAATCCCGTTCCCTTTCTCTCCCTCGTTCAGCCTTTCCCTTTCTCACAGTCAACAGCTGAATCGTTGCGTGTCCGGTTTGGGTTAAATCGTTTGTAACCTGCCCACCAGCTGTTATTTTCCCAGGGAATTGTCTCTCCTTACACATCTGTATGTCACAGAAGTGAGTACATCCTCTTACATTTTGTAAATATTTAAGTATATCTTTTCATGTGACCACACTAAAGAAATGGCACTTGGCTACAATGTAAAGTAGTGATTGTACAGCTTGTGTAACAGTGTAAACGCGCTGTCCCCTCAAAATAACGCAACGCACAGCCATTCATGTCTAAACTGCTGGCAACAAAAAGGAGTACACCCCTAAGTGATAATGTCCAAATGGGGCCCAAGTAGCCATTTTCCCTCCGTTGTGTCATGTGACGCGTTAGTGTTACAAGGTCTCAGGTGTGAACGGGGAGCAGGTGCCTTAAATTTGGTGTTAATGCTCTCACTCTCTCACTGGAAGTTCAACATGGCACCTCATGGCAATAAACTCTCTGAGGATCTGAAAGAATAAATTGTTGCTCTACATCTGTGATGGCGAACCATGGCACGCGTGCCACAGGTGGCATACGGAGCCATATCGGTGGGCACACGAGCATTGCCTTAGCTCAGCTTCAGCACGCATGTACGTGCCAGCCAGCTGATTTTCGGGCCTTCCAGGCCCACCAGAAGTCGAGAAACGGGCCGTTTCCGATCTCCGGGGTGGGGAGGCCTTTTTCGCTCTCCCCAGGCTCCAAGAAAGTCTTTGGAGCCTGGGGAGAGTGAAAAACAGGCCTTCTGGTTCCACTGGAAGTCGGGAAACAAGTCGTTTCCAGCATCCAGAGGGCCTCTGAGGGGGTGGGAAAGGCCATTTTCGCCCTCCCTAGGCTCCAAGAAAGCATCTGGGGCCTGGGGAGGGCAAAAAATGGGCCCACCGGTAACCTTTTTGCTGTTGCGTGACAAAAGCGGGGATTGTGCATGCATGCGTGGGGGTGGGGGCACGGGGGGCATTGAATTATGGCTGTGGGCACGTGCGGACGTGATCCCCCCACACTCCCCCTACTTTTGGCATGCAATGGCAAAAAGATTAGCCATCACTGCTCTACATAAAGATTGCCTAGGCTATAAGAAGATTGCCAAAACCCTGAAACTCAGGACTTCTTATGCACAGTCACCCATGCCCTCGTCATGTCTCGCCTGGACTACTGCAACACTCTACATGGGGCTCCCCTTGAGGAGCACCCGGAGGCTCCAACTGATCCAGAATGCGGCTGCGCGGCTGATTATGGGAGCGACGTGGCGCTCCCATGTAACACCTCTCCTGCGCGAGCTGCACTGGCTCCCGGTGTTGGTTCTCATCTTTAAAGCGCTCCATGGCTTAGGGCCAGGATACTTACGAGACCGCCTGCTGCTACCGATAACCTCCCACCGGCCAATACGCTCTCACAGAGAGGGCCTCCTCAGGGTGCCGTCAGTCAAGCAATGTCGGCTGGCGGCCCCCAGGGGGAGAGCCTTCTCTGTGGGGGCACCCACCCTGTGGAATGAGCTACCTCCTGGAATATGACTGATCCCGGACCTCACCTTCCGTAAGGCCCTGAAGACTTATTTATTCCAGCAAGCCGGCCTAGCCTAAAGGGTTTTTAATGGGATTTTTTAAATTTTATAGACTTGGGGTTTTAAAATGGGAGGCCAATTGATTTAATCTTTTTTAATTATCTTAACTTTTGTATTGTATGTATTTTAATTTTGGCTGTTCACCGCCCTGAGTCCCCTTGGGAGAAGGGCGGTATATAAATTAAATTAATAATAAATAAAAAAAAATAAACTGAGGTGCAGCACAGTGGCCAAGGCGATACAAGCGGTTGGATTGGGACATTATCACTTAGGGGTGTACTCCCTTTTGTTGCCAGCAGTTTAGACATGAATGGCTGTGAGTTGCGTTATTTTGAGGGGACAGCACATTTACACTGTTATGCAAGCTGTACAATCACTACTTTACATTGTAGCCAAGTGCCATTTCTTCAGTGTTGTCACACGAAAAGATATACTTAAATATTTATAAAATGGGAGGGGGGTTGCTCACTTCTGTGACATACTGTAAGTCACTGATGATGGCAGAAGAAACCTGCATCTCTCCTAATTGAGGTGAGTATCGTCATGATTCAGGGGCAGAGATGCGGTTAAGCCCCCTCCCCTTCTTCCTTAGGAAGCATATCATGCTGAAGAGATACACCGGCTATTCCCCCCCCCCCCCCCCCAGCCACAAGAACGCCTAGGGATGAAGGCCTGATTTGGGGGGTAGGGGCAGGGGTGAAATCCAGCAGGTTCTGACCAGTTCAGGAGAACCCAATTTGGGTTTGGCTAGTCTAAGGAAAAGAAGAATTAGGGGTGACATGCAGAGGTGGGATTCAGCAGGTTCTGACGAACCGGTAGCGGAAATTTTGAATAGTTCAGAGAACCGGTAGTAAAACTTCTGACTGGCCCCGCCCCCATCTATTCTCTGCCTCCTGAGTCCCAGCTGATCGGGAGGGAATGGGGATTTTGCAGTAACTTTTCCCTGGAGTGGGGAGGGAATGGGGATTTTGCAGTATCCTTCCCCTGGAATGGGGAGGGAATGGGGATTTTACAGTATCCTTCTGCCACGCCCACCAAGTCACACCCACAGAACTAGGTGGGGTGGGGTGGAAGGAGCATATAGGATAGAATAGCATCCTATCCTATATGCTTTTTAACCAGTCTGCCATTGTGAGACCCAAACTGTGTGCAGGATTAGACAGAGTTAATCTCTTAAAGCAGCAATTTGGCTGAGATGGGGAGGAGGAGGAGGAAGAGGAGGTTCCATGGGAAAGTTCTGGCTCACTCAAGCCGTCACACGTGTGCGGTGGCTCTTACACACCAAAGGGAACAGGTCACGCATTCCTTATCCTTTGAGGTCACTGCTGGGCAGATGTGAATGTCTCCCTTTCCCCATATCTGTTATCTCTTGGTCTGCAGTCACAGGCAGGGAAAGGTTTACCTAGGGCAGTGATGGCTAACCTTTTTGCTATCGCGTGCCAGGAAGGGGGGGTCGCGCATGTGTGTGTCCACACCCATAATTCTATGTGCCCCGCCCCCACGCATGCATGAGTGACCCCCCTCCCCCTGCTCCTGACTTGCGATGGCCCAGTAGGCCCATTTTTCTTTCTCACCTGGCTCCAGGATCTCTCTAGGAGTCTGGGGAGGGCAAAAACGGCCTTCCCAACACCCCCTGGAGGTCCTCCGGAGGCTGAAAATGAGCCATTTGACAACTTCCGGTCCCACCGGAGCTGAGGTTGCGTGCCCACTGATATGGTTACGCGTGCCACCTGTGGCACGCGTGCTATAGGTTCGCCATCATGGAGCTAGGGCATTGGCACCAAAAGTGATATGCCGGTTCGGACCGGTTCACCCGAACTGCTTGCGGAAATTGCAGGTGGGCCCGTCCATCCACCCCGGTGCTGTGCCATCCTATTTCTGCACATTTTGATGCCGCGCACGCTAGCAATGCACATGCATGGAACACTGCGTGGAGGCGGTGCGTGCACATTCACATTCGCAAACCGGTAGGGAAGGTAAGTGAATAGCACCTCTGATTGGCACAACACGATAAACTAGGTTAACCTTCACCTTAGTTTTGCAGTTGAGCACGTAGGGTGAACTCGGCTTGTTTGGTTGGTTTTTCAGATTGGCACACTGGGGGAAATTCAGAAAATGGTTCCAGTAACCAGGTGAAGTGAGTCAATCCTTATTCTGCCTCCCTAGAGAAGTCAATTCTTCCCTTTTCCTTGGTGGCATCACAACAACTAGCATCTCCTTCCTACTTCTGCTGTCCGTCCTACTTCCAGGAAATGTTATCTGAGATTATTTCAAGAAGACAACCATGGGGAGTGCTGGCCACAGAGTGCCTGGGGAGAAATAGCAGCCGCCCCCTCCCCAGGTAGAAAGCTAGCACAGCAAAGACTGGGCTGGGCTGGAACCTCCTTCACTGATACACTAGCATTTAGTTGCTAGGAATTGTGGACCGGAGGACCCAGGAAATCTACGCCCAGGGTGGTGACTTTGGGGGAAGGGGGTTTCCTCCAATGGAAGTTGGGCAAGGGATTCTCTGCCCGGTTGCTGGGTGGGTGTGGCTATGGTGGGTGTGGCCTATTTGGCCTCATGCACCATGGGGAGGCGTTTTTGCCCTCCCCAGGCTCCAGAGGCTTTTCTTGAGCCTCCGGGAGGGCGAAATCCCCCTTTCTGAACTTCTGGTAGGCCTGTTTTTCGCCCTTCCAGAGACTCCGTGCGCGCCCTGCACATAATATGGGGACTCTGGGGAGGGGAGGGGAGGGGAGGGCCAGCCAGGAGTGAGATTTGGGGGTTCTCCAAACTGCACAGAATCTTAGCTAGACGTTCTCCTGAATCCCTGCGAACCCCCAGCAGCCCACTCCTGAAATTGGGGCCTTAGGAGTCTGTCCAATGGGTGTAAGTAAAAAGATTTTCCTCCTGTTCCAGCCATGAAAGGACAAGCGATTTCAAGGCCACCCTTTTCGTCACAGCTGCAATTGCACTCAACTCTCCATCTTTCAGGACGCAAAAAAATAGCTTTTTATTATTTACAAAAGAAAAATCACATCACAGCAGTACTGCCCTCAGAGAATTTCGAGGGAAGGAAATCTTAGCACTGTACAATCAGTTTCCTAAGTGGAGTATCTTTCTGGAAACCCCGCCAGTTTTGCCCACGCGCCCCTCCGTTCGCGGTCAGAGGTGTGGAAGTGGGCATGGATGGAGGGGGCCAGTCCTGAGATGATACCGAAGACCTCGGCCCACGGCTAAGCAATCTCAAAGCCAGTCTTAACGCCAGACTGGCGAATTGCCTGTGCGCAGTGGCCTGGTATGACTTAGACCAGAAGTCTCCAACCTTGGCAACTTTTAAGACTTGTGGACGGAGCCTCTAATCAAGTTTCAAGAAAAATCCAACTTTGCAAGTTGACAAAGTCCATTGGTAAAATTGCCAAGGTTGGAAACCCCCTGACTTAGACCAGGGATAGGGAAGTATGGTCCTTTTTATGACCTGGGGACTTCAACTCCCAGAATTCCTGGCTTTGTCTCAGGAATCCTGGGAGTTGAAGTGCACCGGTCATCCAGGGACTAATTCCTCACCCCACAACTTAAACCAAAAGGACTACAGTATTGTTTGCGACAGCTTTGGGGGGGGTCCCAAATTGACGCAAAAAAAAGTGAAGTTGGTGTCGGTTTACAAAGAAAAATTCAAGTAATCGTCCCGGCCGCCCTTCCTTTGGAAAAGGGAGAAGGGCAGGGCGGGAATAAAATAAATAAATAAATAAATAGTCACCAGAGCTGGTACGGTACAAATCCCGTTCCAGATTGAGAGAGAGAGCAAGGCTGGCCTTTCTGGATGCCCATCCCAGCTCTGGGGCACATGTTCATTGAAGGCAGACCTTGGAGTCATGAATAGGTAAAGAGGTCAGTAGGGAGAACCCAGTCTCCCCAAGCAAAGGAATTACTATTAGCGGGAGGGGGTGCCTGATTGGCATGTGTGTCCCCCCCACTTCCGGAATAGTTCGTCATGGAGCTTGCAAAAAGGATGGCCAGCGGCTGTCCGCCATACTTGGCCCCTTCGTTCATTGGAGGAATTGTGCTGTTAGCAGGAGGGCCAGGTACTGGTGGAGGAGAACCTGGTGTCCAGCGGCACCAACGTGGTCCTCCTCTTGTCTAATGTACCAAGAGAACGAGGGCAAGGACAACCTGGGACCTGGGATCGACAGTAGCTAGAAATGGTGACAAGGGAGCAGCTCCTTTTGGGTCTACGACAACTCGACACAGGCAACTTGTCACGGCCGACTCGACACAGGACAAGAGTTAGCACCAATATGGAAGCTATAGTACAGGGGTGTCAAACTCTTATTTCATTGAGGGCTGCATCACGGTTGTGGTTGATCTTGGGGGGGGGTTGGGCAGGTGGGCATTCATTGGCTGGGGTGGTCGCAGCCAACTGGGTGGTCGTGACCAGTTTGACGTTGTTTGAGTCAGGGGCGCCTGTGGTAGCTGGATGGGGCTGAGGGGATCCATTGTAATGAGCTCAAGAGGATTTCAATCTGGCCCCTCTCCAGTGGCCGGAGGGTCTCTCCACCTCTGGAAGAACATTACCCAGCCCTCAACCCTAGCATCGGGGAGGACTGTGACGAGATGCCCCTTCCAGGGGAGCTGCAGCTCAGAGACCACCAGCGTATCTGGTTTGAAGTAAGGCCAGATCATCATCTTTTAACAACCCCATAATCCCTTGCGTGGTGGAGTCCGGGCAACTGAATGGAGCTAGCAGAGTGCTTTAATGGCCAGATGCCCTTCCTGTCACCAGTGCGGAGTTTTGTTCAGCAGATACATTCTCAAGCAAGAGCTCCACCTCTGCTTTCCTTAAAATTCGAGCTTGCTGCTCCGAAGATCCAGGGAGCAGCTGGGCCAGCGGGACTGTCCCTTGGAGCAGAGAGGCAGCTGCAAGGCTCAACTCTCTGCCATTGACAGTCCCCTAAAAACCTACATCCCGAACTGGTAGCTCCTTGGATCGCGCCTGTTTTTGGCCATCTGGAGTTGGCCAGGGGAGCCTCTCATCATCTCTCTGGCCTTCAGCCCCCCTGACTCCTGGGATGCTTACGCCCCCTGGGTTTTTGAGGCTGGAAGGCAGAGCTTTCTTCTTGGAGACTCGCCTTGGTCAAAGCCCCACCAGGCTGCCCTCTGTGGGTAGCCAGGACGAATGCAAGCACGCAAGGGGCCCGTCACCTGCTAACATGCACAAAATGTCTCCCTCTCGAGAGACGGAGCTGCAGGAAGTCCTTGGAGCCCAGCCAGCTGCCCTGTATCAGCTGAGGATGCAAGAAAACCCCCGGATTTCTATTGCCGTTGAAGAGGGTCGAAGAGAAAAGGCAAATCTGTCCAGTTTGGTGCAAAACAGGGACAAGGATGGTAAATTGGTCGCGGGGTGGTGGAGAAAAAAAAAGGGGGGGGGCTGCCGGCTTGTAGAGTCAACACCCCATTATTCAAGGTGTGCCCCCCCCACACACACACCCGTTCAGCAGCTCCTGGTTAGGCCTTGCTGCCGGTTGGCACACATTTGAAGCGTTTCCCGGATGCCCGTCTGCCAGTCCTTCACCAGGTCTACTGGGGTGACTGCCTCCTGCCAAGACAAGAAGAACGGCTCATAATTGGAAGCAAAGTCGACGCCCCCCACTCACATACCCGCCCCCCCAAAAAACCCCATTGGCCACAGAAGCCATGAAGCTCATTCTCTCTGGTCCGCGGAGATTCAGATTAACAGAGTGGCAAGGGGCCTCGTAGGTCATCTAGTCCAATCCCTCCGCCCAAACAGGAGACACTACACCAGTGATGGTGAACCGTTTCGGCACCGAGTGCCCAAACGGGAACATGCAGGTGTATGTGCGTGCTGGAGCGCCGGAAACCCAAAGAGCAGCTGGCGGTGCACATGTGCACGCCGGCCCCCTGGTTTTTGGGTTTCCAGCACGCGCATGTGCTCTGGCCAGCTGATCTTCATGCACACCGGAACGCCGGAAACCGGTGGTCGGCGCGCGCATTCGCCCTGTCCAGTTTGTCTTTAGGTTTCCAGCGCTCCAGGGCATGCGTGCCGGAAGCCACTAAACCAGCAGTCAACAATCTGCAGCTCTGGAGCCGCATGTGGCTCTTTCATCCCTCTGCTGTGGCTCCCTGTTGCTGGTCGGTTCCATAATTGATAGGGCTTTCAGTTAGGACAGGTAGAGGAAAAAGGACGCCGTGCTAGGAGGAGACTCTATGGTGGGGAGAACCAGACTTCCGGTCGGCTTCAGAATTGAACGGGGGGCTTCCGGTTAGGACCTTTGTGGCTCTAAGTGTTTAAGGTTGCCAACCCCTGCATTAAACTGAAGGGTAGCTCCAGAACGTTTTCACTTACTGTGCACCAAAACACTTTCCCCCGCCCCCAATAAAATCTACCTTCCAACCCACCCCATGCCTGCTGTTATTCCCCAAAACTACAAGATCATTTTTTTGCTTTTGCTTTTGCTTTTTTTACTCTGGTGCAGTAACTTTTCGTTAAAAAGAAACATGGATGTACATTTAATCCTGACTTCTTCAGCTATCTGTGACCGTTCCAGCCACTGCAAGAGACCCCTTGGTGGGGGGGGGGGTGTAGGGGAGATTGTCCTACATTCTGTCCCGTGATGAGAGGAAACGGTTAAGGAGTTAAATTGGGGGTGTCCAACCTTCGGCAATTTTAAGACCCATGGACTTCAACTTCCCTAATTCCCCAGCCAGTTTTTTTTTTGTTTTTTTTTTTGCTTTTGCTCACCTCATTCTGGATGTTAAGATTTGCCCCGTACATCAGCAGAGTCTTGACCGCCTGGAATCGTCCTAATCTGACCGCATCGTGAATGGGTGTATCTCCTTCCTGGTCAAGGAAAAAGAGAGTGAGTGCGTTCACACAACGCGCTTCACTTGGTTATGAATTCTTTTTTTTTTTTTTTCTGGCCTTGCACGGTGCTTTGGACTAAACCGAACAGACTCGAGTTTGGGTTTGCATTTCAGGGTTAAGCTACTAAAAAAAAACAGTCTCAAGTAACCAAGTTTAACGCGTAGTCCAAATGCATCTCTTGCTGGAGTGTCCAACCTTGGCAAACGTTTAAGATTTGTGGACTTCAACTCCCAGAATTCCCCTCCCTCCCTCTCAGTGATTAGAATACAGTATTGAAGGCTAACTCTGCCCGTAGCCAAGAGTTTGAATCACAGCAGGCTCAAGGTTGACTCAGCCTTCCATCCTTCCAAGGTGGGTAAAATGAGGACCCAGATTGTTGGGGGCCATAGGCTGACTCTGTAAACCGCTTAGAGAGGGGCTGGAAAGCACCGTGAAGCGGTATATAAGTCTAAGGTCTATTGCTTTGTGTCAATCTGTTCACTAACTGACAAGAGTGCTCCTAAGTCCCAATGGAGATTTGGAGAATCTGCAAATCTGCAAATTGAGATTTGCAGGATGCAGACAAGCTCTTTGGCCCTGAGCCACAGTCGTTACCCAATGGCTTAGTTGAACGTTGTTTCTGAGCTTGGAGCCAAAGAAATGAGCAACAGCCATTGATATCCTGCAAAGGTGCATCATCGTTGCTCTTTATGAACAGAGTTTACCATTGGGTGAATTTTAAAGGTACATAGAAATGGCTATCAAAGCTGGATTCATATTGCACCTTTGACAAACAGCGTGGGGTATTGGCGATTCAGCAAGGTGTCCAGTCCTTGTCTTCACATGCGTGAACCTGGCCAAATTGCTTCCTTATTATCAATGTTTCCCCCACAAAAAAGATAATTAGGGGAATGGCACTATACAGTAGTGGCCAAAACTGTGGAAACCTTTTGGGAAAAGTGTATTTTATAAAACTAGCTAATAACATCACTTTTTTGGGGGGAGTAGTAGCATAAAATTATATCTCAGTGGAAAGATAATTTAATCAAGAATGTAATGCAGTAATTTTTATGAAGGATTTGCTATTAGAATAGCAATTATAAAGAAGAAAAGCGAAACCAGATATACAAAAATTATCACCCTAGAAAAAATGAGATATACAAAAATGATCACCATAGAAAAAATGAGATATACAAAAATGATCACCATAGAAAAAATGAGATATACAAAAATGATCACCATAGAAAAAATGAGATATATAAAAATGATCACCATAGAAAAAATGAGATATATAAAAATGATCACCCTGTCAGTTAATATTTAATTGGGTAACCTTTAGCATGAATTACAGCCTTACAACGTCTTCCCATGGAGTGAACCAAGTCTTTGAGTTCTGCAGCTGTTCTAATGTGAAACCAAGATTGCTTCTATTAACTGGGTTTTATCGCTTCTGAGTAACAAGTTTCTTTAGTCGGCTCCATAGATTTTCAATGGGGTGAAGATCTGGGCTATTCCCAGGCCATTCCAGCAGTGGAATAGGATTATCTTGAAAACTCCAAAACAAAAAAGTGGTATTATTAACCATCAAACCTCAAAAATGCACCGTTCCCAAAAGGTTTCCAGAATTTTGGCCACTACTGTAATGAAGGTTGAGATGGCGATGTCCAAGATACGGTGCTCCCTGCTCTTGGCACCATGCATTCATTCCCCCCTCACCACTTCCTGCACCTTATCCTGGGCGTTGATCTTTGCTCCACAGGCAATGAGATGCTCAGCGCAGTCGGAGTGACCGGTACGGACAGCTACGTGCAAAGGGGTACTCCATAGCTGCAACCAGAAGGAAAGGTCCACCGTGAATCCTCCGGACGTGGCTCATTTAGGTACAGGAAAGGGGATCCCCAATCTTTCCACCACTTACCTTGTCCCGGGTGGAAATTTTGGCTCCACGGCTGATCAGCCCCTTGAGGATGTCCAGGTGTCCCCCGCGGCAAGCCCAGAACAAGGGGGTTGCCTCCAGCTGCACCAAACGAAGCAGAAAATGTTCCCTTAAGATCCTTCTTGGGCTTTCTCCAACCTTCCAAACAGGTCAGGTGCCCACACTTATGGGGTGAATGGAGAAGACTCTCTAATGCACCTCATGGGAAGTTTAGAAAGCCGATTTGGAGAAGCCGCTGGGAAGTTCTGACTTGCTGGTTATATGGCACTAAATCAGGGGTCCTCAAACTATGACCCCTGGGCTGGATACGTGCAATGAACGTTTATGTTGCTGCAGAGAGTCTCCCCCTTTGGGGTCTTTTTGTGTGGGTCAGAGGGGGGCAGAAATTTTGACTTGGGGTCTGCTTCGGCCTCCTGGTGTGGGGCTTTGGGTGAAGGCTGGAGGGAAGCACCGCTGGTGGCGAAGAGCAGGAGGGCCTCGTTCCAGTGGGACTGCCTCATGGCCTGGAACTGGCTGACCATCTCAGCCCGCTGAACCTCCAGGCGCCGGTACCTGGCATTGGACTCCCGCAGGTCTTCCCTCTGCTTGGAAAGCCTATGCTCCTAGTCCTCAGTGAGGTGCTTCTGCTGAGCCTCCTTTTTGGTCAGATCCAATTTGAACTGAACTGTTTTGCCAACTCTTTCTCGTGGAGGCTGCTTAGCTCCAACAACTGCTTCCTATTGGGGCCCTAAGAAGCCCGGGCGGGAAGGTGAGGAGTGGGTGGCAGAGGAGGGGCGAGTAGAGGCTGGTAAGGCGCCCCTCGACTTGAGTGACATCGAGTTGGCCATGCCCACCCAGTCACATGACCACCTAGCCATGTTCACCCAGCCAGTCATTAGGCAGATCATATTAGTGGTCCACGGGGTTTAAAATTATGAATTTAGTGGTCCCTGAGGTCCGAAAGGTTGGGGACCCCTGTTCTAGAGGACCTGGGAATATCATGCCGACAATTCCCCTGCCACCATAGCTAGGAATTTGGGGGCCTGCAATCCAAAGGAACCAGTTGATAAATGCTACATTAGCATCTTACTAGAATAACGATATGTATGGATCAAGCCAGGAGAAACTTGGATAGAAGAGACAGCCCTCATCTTAAGTACCCCACCCCTAAAAATACAAGCCTACCTCTGTAAGAGACAGGAGGTGTCTCTTTTTTTAAATTATTAAAATAATAATTTTAGAAAGGTAGAGTGAGTGGTGCGATGGCCTAGAGGTGGCGCTCTCGCCTCACAATCGGGAGTCTGTGAGTGTTGTGATCCGCCAGCAGTCTGCAGAGCTGGTAGCAAAGTCGGACAGTGAGGAGGCTGGGAAGGAACATGGGCCAGTCCTGGAGTCTGGGGAAGGCTCAGATGAGGGCTCTGCGTCGGAGGCAGAGAGGGGGCCAGGGCCATCTGGGAGTCATGCGCGGACTCCAGAGCCCCCAGAGTTGGACAGCAGAGAGGCAGAGGAAGAGTAGGAGCCTGTTCCTAGTGCGAGCATTCGCAGAGCTGCTAGAAGGCAAGAGCAGCTAAAGCAAAAGGGACGACTCGGGAGTAAGGCCAGGAGATGATTGGCCCCTCCCATAAGGCTTAAAAGAGAAACAAAGGCACTTGGGGCCTTTTGCAGGAAAGCAACGTTGCTAACTCTGTTTCCAGTCGGCATCTCTTGTTTGTATCTGAACTTCGTGGGGCTTTGCCAAGTAAGGCCCTTGGCAGGGTGTCAAAGATAAATTCATCCTGATAAATCATTGATAATGATTTACCAAACATTGATAAATCATCTTCATCATTCTCACTTTGCGCAAGACGTCCAGTGCTTCTCTGCAACATCAGCGCTCCGGCATCTCGGAAACGCTGGGATTGGGGATTTGTAAGCCGTCAAATCGAGACTCACTCACCATGTCTCTTGGCTCCAGTTTGGCTCCCGCTTCCAGCAGCTTGTCCACCATCTCTTTATGGCCCCGCAAACAGGCTCGGTGCAGGGCTGTGCATTTGAACTGTAGGCGAGAGCAAAAGAGAAGATTTATCGCTTGGGGATCATTCTCCAGGCTGGATTTCTCACCACTCTGGCGCTAGGAGGGTGGGGTGGGGGGCTTATTCCGAATACATCCTATCTCCCTGCGTGTGCAGCACTCCGTCGAAGAAGAGGGCGAGTTGGCATCTACTGAGAAAAAGGAGATGTCTTCAGCTCTGCTTACAAAGCCTTCCGTGCTAAAACTCACAAAATTAATCTTAACACCGGGAATCTTTGCCGATTGGTGAAGGACTGTTGCCATCACCGCCGAACAATGGGCACGTGGCTTATCACTGCTAGGAATTGGAGCCAAGCAAATTCTGGAATATTGCCGGTGTTTTTTGCCGGTATAACTCTCCATTACGGTTTTTAATTTTTGATGTTTCTGCCAATATCCATCTGGTCTATAGATGCGGCTCCGTCAATGCATTTGGTGGCCAGCAGGTGGCGCTTAAGTACCTTGATACTTGTAATGAGACTAACTCAACTGGTAGAAAACGACTTGGGGGGAAAAAATAGCAAAATTTTCGATGCATAGTTCAGAAAGATGGGGCAGGGGGGGCGGGAATCTCAGTTTTCTGCCTCAATTCATTCAGACGTCCTGAACGTATCATCAAAAACAAGTAAAAGGTAATGCGTGCTAGTCGTTCCCGACTCTAGGGGGCGGTGCTCATCTCCGTTTCAAAGCCGAAGAGCCAGCGCTGTCCGAAGACGTCTCCGTGGTCATGTGGCCAGCATGACTCAACGCCAAAGGCACATGGAACGCTGTTGCCTTCCCACCAAAGGTGGTCTCTATTTTTCTACTTGCATTTTTTACCTGCTTTCGAACTGCTAGGTTGGCAGAAGCTGGGACAAGGAACGGGAGCTCACCCCGTTATGCGGCGCTAGGGATTTGAACCGCTGAACTGCTGACCTTTCGATCGACAAGCTCAGCGTCTTAGCCACGGAGCCACCGTATTCCTATTCAAAAACAGGTAGCGTAGAGCTAAGCTCCTTTCTAATGATTCTGTGGTTCCTTATTCAGGGGCTATCAAATGTTAGAATATAAGAAATATTAATATGAAACTGCTTTCGATTTCAAATTCAAGCCGTCTAAAATGACTTTAAATCTGCTTCTCCCACCCTTCCTTTGTTTGAATCGTCATGCAGATTTCGGGTGGAATGACAGCCCCTCGGCAAATGGGGTGGGCGGGGGGGGTGTTCCTTGGTAGCCCGACTAGGTGGCTCAGTGGCTAAGACACTGAGCTTGTCGATCAGAAAGGTCGGCAGTTCGGTGGTTCGAATCCCTAGTACAGGTCTCCTGTGTGAGCAGGGGGTTGGACTAGATGACCTTTCCTACTCTGTTACTGTTAACTGGTGTCCCCACCATACCTTGTCATGAATATTGGGGTCCCCTCCATCGGCCAGATATTTATCGATAACAAGAATCCGGTTCTCCAGAGCGGCATCAAGAAACTGCTCTGGCTCCACCGATTCTATCTACGAAAAGAAAAGACAGAAATTATCCAGATTTGTATACTTGGGGGCTCAAAAGGAGAGAATCGGGGTGCATAAAGGGAGGGAGAGTCGAAACAAGCTAAGTGCGGGGAGTTTCAGGCTGCCATATTGACTTTATTTTGATTCACTGTGGTCCCTGGGGGAGGGTTCGTTTCCTGACAGTGAGAACCCTTAATCAGTGGAACGACTGGCCTCCAGAAGTCATGAATGCTCCAACACTGGAAGTTTTTAAGAAGATGTTGGATAACCATTTGTCTGAAGTGGTGTAGAGTTTCCTGCCTGAGCAGGGGGTTGGACTAGAAGACCTCCAAGGTCCCTTCCAGATTCTATTCTATTCTATTCTATTCTATTCTATTCTATTCTATTCTATTCTATTCTATTCTATTCTATTCTATTCCCTTCCCTTCCCTTCCCTTCCCTTCATTATTCTATCTATTCTATTCTATTCTATTCTATTCTATTCTATTCTATTCTATTCTATTCTATTCTATTCCATTCCCTTCCCTTCCCTTCCCTTCCCTTCCCTTCCCTTCATTATTCTATTCTATTCTATTCTATTCTATTCTATTCTATTCTATTCTATTCTATTCTATTCTATTCTATTCCATTCCATTCCATTCCATTCCATTCCATTCCATTCTATTCTATTCCCATTCCCATTCCCATTCCCCTTCCCTTCCATTCCATTCATTATTCTCTTCTCTTCTCTTCTATTCCTATTCTATTCTACTCTACTCTACTCTACTCTACTCTACTCTACTCTACTCTACTCTACTCTACTCTACTCTATCCGTGGAATGGTTGCAGGAATTGGGTATGTCTAGTTTAATGAAGAGAAGGACCAGGGGAGACATGAGAGCAGCCTTCCAATATCTCAGGGGCTGCCCCAAAGAAGAGGGAGTCAAGCTATTCTCCAAAGCACCTGAGGGCAGGACAAGAAGCAACGGATGGAAACTAATCAAGGAGAGAAGCAACCTGGAATTAAGGAGAAACTTCCTGACGGTGAGGACAATTAACCAGTAGGAACAGAAGTTGCCTTCAGAAGTTGTGGGTCCTCCATCACTGGAGGCTTTTAAGAAGAAACAAGAGCCACTTTGTCTGGGATGTCATAGGGTCTTCTGCTTGAACAGGGTCGGACTAGAAGACCTCAAAGGTCCCTTCCAACTCTGTTACTCTGTTATTCCTTTTATTAAGAATGGCAAACCACCTTCCTCTCGTTGCCAAGGAAACGCCACGGACATGAAGAAGTCTTTTATATAAAGAAGCCGAAAGAGAACGATAATTTTATCTGCAAGTTTTTATCCACCATCCTTTTTACATTTGTCCTTTCCCGAAATAGAGGCTTCCCCTGAGACTGACTTATCTTGCAAAATAGAGCTGAGAAATGAATGAGCAAAGGAGAGCAAAGGAATTTATACATGTTTTCTTCTTCTTCTTCTTCTTCTTCTTCTTCTTCTTCTTCTTCTTCTTCTTCTTCTTCTTCTCCTTCTCCTTCTCCTTCTCCTTCTCCTTCTCCTTCTCCTTCTCCGTCTCCGTCTCCGTCTCCTCCTCCTTTTACTTCTCCTCTTCCTCCTCCTCTCCTCCTCCTCCTTCTTCTCCTTCTCCTTCTCCTTCCTTTTCTTCTTCTTCTTCTTCTCCTTCCTCTTCTTCTTTACATTATTTCTGACAGATGGCAGTTCAGTCTCTTCTTGCAAGCTTCCAGTGATGAAGCTCCCACAACTTCCGAAGGCAACTTCTGTTCCATGGGTTGATTGCTCTCACTGTCAGAAAAATTTTCCTTATTTCCAGGTTGAATCTCTCCTTGATCAGTTTCCATCCATTATTCCTTGTCTGGCCTTCAGGTACCTTGGAAAATAGCTTGACCCCCTCCTCTCTGGGGCAGCCCCTCAGATATTGGATCACTGCTATTATGTCTCCCCTGGTCCTTGTCTTCACTAGACTAGCCATGCCCAGTTCCTGCAACCGTTCTTCGTATATTTTATCCTCCAGTCCCCTAATCCTCCCGGTTGCTCTTCTCTGCACTCTTTCTAGAGTCTCAACATCTTTTCTATAGTGTGGGGACCAAAACTGGATGCAGGATTCTAGGTGTGGTCTTACTAAGGCTTTATAAAGGGGTATTAGTACCTCCCTTGATCTTGATTGTATCCCTCTGTTAATGCAATTTAGGAGTCTAGGTAAGAGTGGCCGCATGTCCCAAAAACTGGGGGGGGGCAAGTTTTCTAGAAATAAGCAGGAGAGAGAGGACTAGGAGGTCCTTTGGAGGAGGCTTTTGCCCCTCCAAAAGCCCCCTTCTGAACTAGATAGATAGAATAACTTTCTTGTCACTTTGGAAGTACACTGATCGGCATAGATTAAAATGAAATTTTGTTGCATACAGCTCTCAAAAGGGTCAGCACCTCCAATATGCACTACATAAACATGACAAAATAAATAAATACAAAATTATGCATATTCCCACATATATTATATGACACGGAGAAACAACACAGTCTAGTTCGGATGTATATCTTGTACATGGCGAGAAAAATAAATCCTCCAAATTTACCAGATGGATGACATAGGGAACAAAGCTGTTTACATTAACTGGAAACCCTGCTAGAAATACTTTGAAACCCCCTCCCAGAGGGGAGCAACAGAAACAGACCGTGAAGTGGGTGCGTGGGGTCTCTAACAATGCTTCGAGCTCTAAGCACATAACTCTTATAAGCAGCATCCTGAATAACAGGAAGCGAGCTTCCTATAACCTTCTCCACTGTCCTCACCACTCTCTGTATGGACTTTCTATCTGAGGCACTGCTGCCACCAAACCATACCAATGCAGTTTGTTAAAACGCTCTCAATCGTGCACCTGTAAAAAGTGGCCGGGAGAGGAAGAGAAAGATGTGTTCTCCTCATCCGATGCAGGAAATGTAGATGCTGGTTTGCATACTTCATTAAGGATGATGTGTGGACAGACCAGTTCAGATTGTTAATTATCTGCACCTCCCAGATACTTAATATGTACCTATTATTAGTATCTAATATTAACTCCGATAAGCAAAGACATTTTTAGCCCTTGCCAACTGTCTAATCAGGACGCTCAAGGCCAGATCTAATTTCATCTCTGAGCTGGACACTTGGATCTTTCGGGGCAGCCCGACTCCTTCTCAAAGATGCTGAAGATGCCCTATCGAGGTTCTGCACGTTTGAGAAACCCTCCAGAATACTCACAACAATTTCCGGCTCCTGCGGTTTGGGGAGGACTACTTTCTTACACTTTTTCTTCTTCTGCTTGCGATGCTTGACAATGGCCGCCAAGTCATCCAAGGTGTCAATCTTCAACCTGGCATTATTGAGGGCCTCAAGCTGGAAAAGATAGTGGCGGCATGAACGTGAGGAATAATAAGCTCGTTACACAGTCGTAAGTTGGGACGCCAGATCTGAGCTGTAACTATCTAGAAGGCCTCCTAGAGCAGGAGTCAGCAACCTGGGGCTCTGGAGCCGCATGTGGCTCTTTCACCCCTCTGCTGCGGCTCCCTGTCACTCAAAATATGCGTCCCAACCGCCAATCTGCGACACCCGCCGGCACGCGATTTATTGAGTTTTTCAACCTCCAGTAGGCCAACCATGGATAAATCCAAGAAAAGAAAAGTTTCAGAAGAAAACCGAACGTTTAATTCAACTACATATGCTAGTTTTGTGGCTGCTCAAGAAATAGTCAGGCAAGGGAAGGGTTTTGTGGCTCCCGGTGTTTTCTTTCCTTTGGGAAAGGAGTCCAAATGGCTTTTTGAGTGTTTACAGTATTCTGGATCTCTTTGATGCCCTCTAGAGGTCAGTCAGAGTAAGGCTTATCTTCTATAAGGCTTTATAACCGGTTCTGTCCGGTTCTTGAGAACCGGTAGTAAAAGCGGGAGGCTCCGCCCACCCGCCCGGACAGCATAAGGTACGATCTACACATGCGCAGAAGCGCACACGTGCATGCTCCCGTTGTGAACCGGTAGTAAAGGTAAGTAGAACCCACCCCTGGATACAGTGGAACCTCCGGTCACGACCGTAATCCGTTCCAGGACTTCGGTCGCAACCCGATGTGGTCGTGGTCAGAAGCGTTCGTGACCCGAGGTTCTCCTGTAATCCAAAACATGCTTCCCACACTCCACTCTAGAAGCTTAATTAGAGTTGGATACTCCTTCATCTAACTGCAGAAAAAACAATGGCTACCAACCTGCCTTCCATTGAGGACTGCAGGAGTCAAAAAGAGGGCTGTGAAAATATCTATAGACCCCTCGCATCCTGGACATAAATTGTTTCAATTCCTGCCTTCAAAACGACGCTATAGAGCACTGTGTCAGACTTCGATGCTATCTCAAAATAAATGAATTTCCAAACTGCCAATCTTTAAGGAAATCTTTTCTTTAATTGAGCACAGCCACCGGATCATGACTCGATGCGGACAAGACTGACCTTTTGCCCCCCAATCCCTCCCTTTCCGATCCCCAATTATCTGCTTCTCATTGGCTATCTTCCAAGTCACTCTCCTGACTTCTTGTCTCATCATTTCCCAGGAATGCCTCCCCTCCTCATTTCCACGACAACCCGGCTTCAAAGGGATTTAGCAGGCAAAAGTTCAGAGCTTATCTCTCTCTCTCTCCCCTGCTCTCAATGCCAGTGTTGAAACGCTGACACACCGCACACCGGAACAACTAGACACAAGGACAGTTTTTTCCCCAAATGCCATCACTCTGCTAAACAAATAATTCCCTCAACGCTATCAAACTATTCACTAAGTCTGCACTACTATTACTATTCATCTTCTCATTGTTCCTATCACCCATCTCCTCCCACTTGTGACTTTAACAGTTAACAGAGTTGGAAGGGACCTTGGAGGTCATCTAATCCAACCCCCTGCTGACACAGGAGGCCTACATTAGGGATTCAAACCGCCGAACTGTCGACTTTTCTGATTGACAAGCTCAGTCACCGCCTTCTGAGGGCATCTCTATGTCAGGGTTCCAAGGAATATAGCCATGGCGAACAAGATTCCGAGGCAGGTAGATTCCTCAAAGAATTGTTTTATTTGGATATATCATATTGGCACAGTTCTGGTGAAAACTGTGGGAACCTTCAGGCGACCCCTTGATTGTTGGACCATGTGACCGATTGTTTGGGGAGGAGGAAAAACTTTTAATTAGGTGAAAACAACAGTAACCCTCAGAGTTGGAACGTTTTTTCCCCTTCCCCAAACAGACAAATGGTCCAATCAAGGTGCCATGGTAACATCGCTCCTCCTCTCTCTCTCGGGCCACCTGTGGAAATGTCCTTGGTTCCCAGGAGAAAGTATTTTGTTTTGGCTACAAAACCCCAGCTTTTTTCAAATCCCCCTTCCCTATCCCTCCGCTCCAGTGTGGCAACAGAAGCTCAGCTTTGGGGTCGACACTCTACAGCTTTTACAGAAATTCAGTCAACGGCTCACCTTTTTCTTCTTCTCGTCTTCCGCTTTCTGCTTCTCTCTTTCCACCGATTCCCACCAGGGCCCAGCCGGACCGGAGCGCCAACGTTCAGGTTCCCAGGCTGAGCCTCTCGCACGTGCTGCAAAACAGCCGACTTTCTCTTCGGGCCGTTCCTCACTTACCTACGGAAAGAGAGACCAAGGAGGAAAACAGTCACAAGAAGGATGCTGTTTGTGGGTCGTGCGAGGCCTTCCAAGGCATTTTAACCAGGGGTGAAATCCAGCAGGTTCTGGAGAACCGGTAGCGGAAATTTAGAGCCTTGGTGGCGCAGCAGACTAAAGCACTGTTAAGTAACACCAGCTGCCTGCAATTACTGCAAGTTCAAATCTCACCAGGCTCAAGGTTGACTCAGCCCTCCATCCTTTCGAGGTAGGTAAAATGAGGACCTGGTTTGTGGGGCCAATAAGCTGACTTTGTATAAAAAAGAACACCGCTTAGAGGGGACCGAAAGCCCTACTAAGCAGATATATACAAAAGTATGAAGGCTATTGTTTAACGCATTGTAAGCCGCCCTGAGTCTCTGGAAAAAGGCGGCATATAAATCGAACCAATAAATAAAATAAATAAATAAATTTTGAGCAGTTCGGAGAACCGGCAAATACCACCTCTGGCTGGCCCCAGAGTGGGTTGGGAATGGAGATTTTGAAATATCCTTCCCCTGGAGTGGGGTGGGAATGGAGAGTTTGCAGTATCCTTCCCCCCAGGAATGGCGAAGGAATGGGGATTTTGCAGTATCCTTCCCCTGGAGTGGGGTGGGAATGGGGATTTTGCAGTATCCTTCCCCTGCCACGCCCTCAAGCCACGCCCACAGAACTGGTAGTAGAAAAATTTGGACTTCACCACTGATTTTAATGCCCCCGAACGGGAGTGGGGGGGCGAGTGGGCGCTGCTGGGAGACAAGGAGGCGTGGATCGAATGGAAGGAATCCAGAAGTTTGCAGAAATTAAAAACAAAATATTGACAGCCTTAATAAAAGAGGCGATTTGTTTCCTCAAATAGATGACATGGGAGCCGAGCCGAGCCCGGAAATAGAAATAGAAAGCAGCAGCTGGAAAGGGGAAGGGAGAGAGAGGGAGGGAGGGAGGCAGTGGCATGAACCACTGGAGGAAGAGACGGGTTGCATTTTTTAACAGATGCCCTCTTGTTGGCATTCTACTTTTGGCTACCTAATTAATTCATCAGCCACAGCAGGAGGTCCATCATGTTAAAATAAAGTTTTGGCCATACAATTGGTTTAGTTCTGAAGCTAATGAGGGTTTACTCAATCAAGCGCTGTTTATAAGCAATTCTTTTAATATTGCTTTCTTGGTGGGTTGTTGTAGCTACTTCTCTGTTACTTCTTCAAGAAAGAAAATTGAATATGGAAATAATGGAAATTCCAGAAGTGGAATCCGGATCCTGAGGTTCACTCTAGATTTCAAAAGGCAGCTGGGAAAGCATCCCCATTAGGCTTTTCCAAGCCTTGTTTTTCTTTGAAGACATTTTGCCTCTCATCCAAGAAGCTTCTTCAGTTCTGTACAACTGAAAAAATGCTTTTAAAAGTAAAAAAAAAAAAAAAGCCTCTGATGATCACGCAGCTCAGCTGGGATCGTCAGAAGCTTTTAAAAGCATTTTTTTTCTGCAACCTCATCGGCCGAAAAAATGCTTTTAAAAGTAAAAAAAAAAAGCCTCTGATGATCACACGGCTCAGCTGGGATCATCAGGGGCTTTTCAAAACATTTTTTTCTGCAACCTCTTCAGCCGAAGAGATTGTAGGGAAAAAAATCCCTTTAAAAGCCGCTGGCGATCCCAGCTGAGTTGCCTGATCGTCAGAGGCTTCTAAAAGCATTTTTTTCTGCAACCTCTTAAGGTTGTAGAAAAAATGTTTTTAAAAGTTTTTTTTTTAAAAAGTTGGCCACGCCCACCCAGTCACATTACCCCCCACTAAGCCACACCCCACAAAATAAGCCACGCCCACAGAACCGGTAGTAAAAATATTTAAACCCACCCCTGAAACAGATGTAATTACTAAACAAGAAATTGAAGACGGATGCAAATAGATAATCGGGGCTGCTCGAATAGCATTCTAGATTAAATTGAAAAGGGAAACAACAAGAGAGAGGGAAAGGAGTAGAGAGAGAGGAAGGAAGGAGAGAGGAAAGGAGAGGGAGAGAGAGAAGAGAGGGAAAAGGAGAGGGAGGGGAAAGAGGAGTAGGAGAGAGGGTTAGTCCAATCGATTGGATTAAGCGAAAAGAAAGTGGATAAAGATATACGTAGTAAAGCATATAGATAATCTTGATGAGTACTAAATTTTACTTTTCTTTAATAGTGAACTTTAAACTAAGAACTGATAATTGAGAGTGTATTTTCATGCTTATTTCATATAAATACCAACAATGACTTCACCGTCAGGAGAATAAATATGGGACTAGGTTATGAAATATATAATGTGTAGAGAAGAAGAATATATATAGACATGTAAAAGAATAGAAATGAAATGTTAAATATATGATATGATCTATGTATATGAATATCTTATTATGGTTTTAATTGTTTTTATAATTGTTTGATAATTTAATAAAGTTTGTTAAAAAAAAAAGGAGAGAGGGTTAGAAAGGGAGGAAGAAGAGAGGAGGGGGGGAGGGAAGGGGAAGTAGGAAAGAGAAGGAGAGGAAGAACGGAGAAAGTAGGAAGAGATGGAGAAAGGAAGAGAAGGGGAGGAGAAGAGGAAAGGTTGTGGTAAAATAAAGGAGGGTAAAGGGTAAAAGGGCAGCCCCGAACAACTAAAAATGAAAGGTAAGAGATAAGATGAATGGAAAATGATGGAAGGTTTAACAGATTAACAGAGTTGGAAGGGACCTTGGAGGTCTTCTAGTCCAACCCCCTGCTTAGACAGGAAACCCTACACCCCTTCAGACAAATGATTATCCAACCTCTTCTTAAAAACTCCCAGTGTTGGAGCATTCGCAACTTCTGGAGGCAAGTACAGAGATAAGTCTTAGGGAAATGTTATAGTTGCAGCTTATTGGTTTTATCTCATCAGCCATCCAAAATCATGCAGCTGAGATGGGCAACTGGAGCAATTTCAATTAATTAAATTAATAATTCCATTACACACCCCTTCCTCACTTGCAAGGAAGGCTGCATTCAGACAAGATTCTTAACATCACCGAAATTCATCCGTTCGCAATTAAGTTGACCCTGATCAAATGCAGCAAATATCTGACCCAGTTTGTGGTGTTGTGTGAAAACAAGCCATACCAAGTGGCCCTTTAATCAGAAATGAGAGCAAAACATCCTGCTTCTTGTAAGATGTTAAGGGATTCGGCAAACTACTAATCGGAGAGCGAAAGGTGTTTGTTAAATCCCGAGTGACATTTGCCGAGGCAGATGACATATTTGCCTGATTGTCGAAACGATGCCGTTACTCAGAATTATGCAGATCATCCCCACAAATAACATAAAATTAAGGTTCAAAAATTAACAAGTTGAACTGCTTGATCCAGATGCTGGATGCAAAGGACTGAACATATTTTAGAGCAGGGGCGTCAAACTCAATTTCATTGAGGGCCGCATCAAGGTTGACCTTGGGGGTGGGGGGGAAGCGGGCGGCTGTGGCCGACTGGGTGGGTGTGGCCAACTGGGTAGGTGTGGCCAACTGGGTGGGTGTGGCCATCTTGACGCCACTCCCCAAACTGTTGGCATGTTTTCTTTTTTGCATTGGTTAGACCGAACTGAAGCTACGCTGGCCCGATCTTTCCTCTTTGCATTGGATAAACCAGGAGTCAGCAACCTGCGGCTCTGGAGCCGCATGTGGCTCTTTCACTCCTCTGCTGCGGCTCCCTGTCACTCAAAATATGCGTCACAACCGCCAATGTGCAACACCCGCCAGCACGCGATTTATTGAGCTTTTCAACCCCCAGTAGGCCAACCATGGATAAATCCAAGAAAAGAAAAGTTTCAGAACATTTAATTCAACTACATATGCTAGTTTTGTGGCCGCTCGAGAAATAGTCAGGCACGGGAAGGGTTTTGTGGCTCCCGGTGTTTTCTTTTCTGTGGGAAACGAGTCCAAATGGCTCTTTGAGTGTTTAAGGTTGCAGACCCCTGGTTTAAGGAGAAATCACAAAAATTCATTGCAGGGAAAAAATTCGCCATAAACAGTCACTCCCCCCTCCCCCCAAACAGCCTAACAAAACCTCCAGATTCAGGCGAAGTCTACCTGCCTAGGCTGGCAAGGGAATGACAGAAATTAGAAAAGGGGGAACGGCGTTCAGCGTTCCGTTTCCAGCTTTTCCTACCCCTGTCGGCATGGAGATAGAACACAGAAAACAATTCCATCACATTTTTGTTATGATTTTAATTCTGGCTCCTCATGCATTTTTAAAGTGACAAGCGGCTTATGAATTATTTCTGGTTGATTGCGTTGTCATGTTATTTTAATTGTGTTTTAAATCAAACGCCGGCCTTGTCAACGGCTGGGTATGTGCCTTGTTGTGGAACAGCAAGGTATAAATTATGGAAAGTAAACAAGCACTGAGGCCTCTCTGGCAGGAGAAAACGGGGCGGCTCTGATCCGACAGCTTTCACCCGTGTTGGGCTGCAGTGCTCATCACTTTGGGGAATGATTGGACGGGTTGAGGATGATGGTGGGTAGAATCAGGGGTGGGCTGCTGGGGGTTCGCAGGGGTTCGGGAGAACCTCTAGCTAAGATTCTGTGCAGTTCGGAAAACCCCCAAATCCCACTCCTGGCTGGCCCCGCCCACCCCTCCCCTCCCAGGAGTCCCCACGCGGGGGCCATTTTGGACGCAGGTAAATGCAGGGTGCGCGCGAAGGCTCGGGGAGGGCAAAAAACGGGCCTACTGGAAGTTTGGGAAGGCCAGAAAGGGGCTTGTTTCCTGCCTCCAGAGGGCCTCCGGAGCCTGGGGAGGTCATTTTCGCCCTCCCGGAGACTCAAGGAAAGCCTCCAGAGCCCGGGGAGGGCAAAACCGGAATCTATTTCCTCTAGAACAGGGGTCTCCCAACTGTGGCAACTTTAAGCCTGGAGGACTTCAACTCCCAGAATTCTTCAAGTTCTGGAGGCCTTCAACTCCCACAAGTCTTAAAGTTGCCAAGGTTGGAGACCCCGAATGTAGTCCAACCTGCCATCCAAGCAGGAGATCCTACGCCATTTCCGACAGACGGCAGTCCGGTCCCTTCTTGAAAGCTTCCAGGGTGGAAGCTCCCAGAACTTCGGAAGGCAAGCTGATCTTCCCTGATTTCCCCTCTTCTCCTTCCCTTCACCCGTCTGTCTTGAGGGCCCTCCTTGACCAAGGCATTTGGCTTCTGCAGAGTGCCAACCCACCGAAGCTGTGTGCCCCTCCCTCACCGGGAGAACGGTGCCAGCTCCAGCTCTGACGCTCCTCCCATGCCAACGTTCCTCCTGCCCCAGATGAAGCAACGTCTATTTATAGACAACCCTCAGGGTGTGACACTCTACAAAAACATGATGTGGTGTCAGTGCCCAGTCACATTTCCAGTCGGGGTAGCCGAAGGGCAGGCAGAGACAGCCAGGCGCCAGAAGCACAGCGGGTCCCAAATCCCCCCTGTTGCCTTGGGGAAGGCTCCCTTGGGTCCCCCACTCCTCTAGTTCGGAGCCCTGAAGCTCACCTAATACGACCCCTGCCCAGGGTCCAGTAGAGAGTAGGCGCTTACCCAAAGCGCCTGCCCTCCGTCTCTCTCCCCACTTACAGAGCCTCCCCAGTTCATGAGACATACAAGTTGCATTCACACAACACGCGAAGCCACTCATCAGCTGTTATTTGTACGCGGGACTCAATTTGGGGAAGGATAGATGGCCAGCACTTTAGGATTTAGCCTAGGGGTCAGCAACCTGCAGCTCTGGAGCCGCATGTGGCTCTTTCAGCCCTCTGCTGCGGCTCCCTGCCACTCAAAATATGCATCACAACCGCCAATGTGCGACACCTCCCGGCACACGATTTATTGAGCTTTTCAACAACCGGTAGGCCAACCATGGATAAATCCAAAAAAAAGAAAAGTTTCAGAAGAAAACAGAACATTTAATTCAACTACATCTGCTAGTTTTGTGGCTGTTCAAGAAATAATCAGGCACGGGAAGGGTTTTTGTGGTTCCCGGTGTTTCCTTTTCTGTGGGAAACGGGTCCAAATGATTCTTTGAGTGTTTAAGATTGCAGACCCCTGGCTTAGCCCAAACTTTCTCGAACTTGGCAACTTTTCAGATGCGTGGATTTCAACTCCCAGAATTCCCCACCGGTGGGGCATTCTGGGAATTGAAGTCTACACATCTGGAACTTGCCGAGATTAGGAAGCTGTGGTTTAGCCTGTTGGAGAAATCAACCAGCTTGGCTAGTTTATAATCCACTGTACAGTTGCAGGAACTGGGCATGGCTAGCCTAGTGAAGAGAAGGACCAGGGGAGACATGATAGCAGCGTTCCAATATTTGAGGGGCTGCCACAGAGAGGAGGGGGTCAAGCTATTTTCCAAAGCACCTGAAGGCCAGGCAAGGAATAATAGATGAGTGGAAACTGATCAAGGAGAGATTCAACCTGGAAATAAGGAGAAATTTTCTGACAGTGAGAACAATCGACCAATGGAACAGAAGTTGCCTTCGGAAGTTGTGGGAGCTTCATCACTGGAGGCTTTCAAGAAGAGACTGGACTGCCATCTGTCAGAAATGGTGTATGGCCTCCTGCTTGGATGGCAGGTTGGACTAGATGACCTACAAGGTCCCTTCCAACTCTGTTAATCTGTAATCTATACTGGGCAAAGCCAGAAAACAAGCTTCTTCACTCACTGGGTTAAGTGTGGAAAACCAGCCTATCTGTTTGCTCTATGTTTGGTGAACCCAAGAATGTAAGATAACCAACCAATCCCTGTTGGTCTTATTAAAGAAGACAACTGGGGAAAGGTCCTTTTTAGGGCCCACTCGGGGACCCCAGGAACTCAAGTTGAGCTCTTCTCCCTGGAAAGGCCTTCTGAAACGAGCCACCTGAAGCATCCGATCGCTCAGGGCCCAGGAATCCTGAACCTCCTTGCTACAGAAACACGATCCCATCTTGGCGTTCCCACCTTCTCTGGCCAAGCAGCCATGGAATGTCTCCATTGCTCTCCTGGGGAATTCCAGACACCATGAGAGGGTCAACCTGCTTCTCTGCTTCCTTCCTTCTTAGGCTAACGGATTCCTAGGGATCTTGAATGGTTTTCATAAGAGGGCAAACGGGTTTTAGGACTGATGCAACCACCGAAATAAGACAACCCCCCACCCCGCTATCTTAAGGACAGGAATGGATTTGTTGATGTTTCTAGGACTAGGTCCTAGGAGAACTTCTCTCCTCCATGGGGATCTATGAAGTATTCAGAAGGTTTTCTGGGGAGTTGTGAAGGTCACCCAACTGAAGAAACAACAGCATACTCTAGCTCAGGGATCTCCAACCTTAGCGACTTTAAGAATTGTGGACTTCCAACTGAAGTCCACAATTCTTAAAGTCGCTAAGGTTGGAGACCCCTGTTCTCGCTGACCCAAGACTTCTCCAGAGGGGGTATTCAGCCGGTTTGGACTGGTTTGGACCGGTTTGGACGAATCGGTAGTAGCAATCGGCTCTATGTTGTCCTATTTAGTCACGTTTTCAATCCGTGTGGATGTGTGGAAGCCGCGCAAGTGAGCCAAGCAAAGCATGCACACGCGCTCACATTTTCGGTGCTGGGCGAACCTGTAGGTAAATAAGATGAATCCAGTGGTGAAATCTAAATTTTTTTTGCTACCGGTTCTGTGGGCGTGGCTTGGTGGGCGTGGCAGGAGAAGGATACTGCAAAATTTCCATTCCCATCCCACTCCAGGGGAAGGATACTGCAAAGCCCCCATTCCCTTCCCACTCCTGGGAGAAGGATATTGCAAAATCTCCATTCCCGTCCCACTCTGGGGCCAGCCAGAGGTGGTATTTGCCGGTTCTCCGAACTGCTCAAAATTTCCGCTACCGGTTCTCCAGAACCTGTCAGAACCTGCTGGATTTCACCCCTGGATGAATCCCACCCCCTGCTTCTCTCAAATGAAGTTTCCATCTGCTTAACGCACAGAGGAAAGGCCTTTGCTGGCTGAGGAACTCTGGGAGTTGAAGTCCACAAGTCTTAAAGTTGCTGAGGTTGGAGACCCCTGACTTAGATGGTCTTCTTCTAATGTGCTGAACCAGAAACAACTTTCTCCTACTTCACTCTAATCTAACCATGTTAGAAGAGCCCATTTAGAGAACAAGGAAGAACTGGAAATTGTCCAACAGCTGGACGATGGTGGCTGTGAGTTCGGTTTTAAAAAGAACATTGCATGTTGTGCAGGCAGAATAAACATGCCGGCTCCTGGGAATGCAAACCTGGCTGATTCACATCATCTGTAGCTCACGGTTCTTCATGCACTTGCCTCCCGGCACCACAAACACACAACTGTGAAGCCTTCTTTGAAATGATTGATTTCACTTGTACATCCCATATTTCTATTCAGAGAACATTTCAACCCTGGGATGCAGAGAGAAAATATGGATTGGACATGGAGGATGGGTTCACATTGACACCAGAAGTGGGATTCACATACTGTTACTACCGGTTCGCCCAGCACCGGAAATGAGAGGGTGCGTGCATGGACGCTCGCTTCGCTCGCTCGTGCGCCATCCGCGTATTTTGTGGCATCACAAAACACAGTGATTCGCTCGCACGTGCCATCCGTACATGCATGCAACGTCAAAAACACAGCGATATAGGATGGCATTGAACCTGGGCGGGGGGCGGGTGGTGGGTGGTGGGTGGTGGGTGGGGGCGGGCCCACCCGAACCGGCTGAATACCACCTCTGATTGACACATGAAACACCAAATCCCGGATAAAAAAACCATCGATATTCACAGAGTGTGTCACGTCCAAACCAACAAACAACCGGTATTCTGGCTGTTTCACACAACGGCCTGAATCAACGGACAAATGTTCTCACAAACACTGGACCATACGCCACCATTCTATAGGAGCCTACTTTAGAGTTGCGCAAACTCATCTATCTGATTTGGGGAGATGGATTCAGACAACCCAAAGCTCTCCAATCAACTACTACTAGACAGTGGTGAAATTTAATTTTTTTTTTAATGACTGGTTCTGTGGGCGTGGCTTGGTGGGCATGGCAGGGGAAGGATACTGCAAAATCCCCATTCCCACCCGACTCCAGGGGAAGGATACTGCAAAATCTCCATTCCCACCCGACTCCAGGGAAAGGATACTGCAAAATCCCCATTCCCTCCCCACTCCAGGGGAAGGATACTGCAAAATCCCCATTCCCACCCCACTCCTGGGGGAAGAATACGGCAAAATCCCCATTCCCACCCCACTCCTGGAGGAAGGATATGGCAAAATCCCCATTCCCACCCCACTCTGGGGCCAATCAGAGGTGGTATTTGCTGGTTCTCCGAACCACTCAAAATTTCCGCTACCGGTTCTCCAGAACCTGCTGGATTTTACCCCTTCTACTAGGCCAACCTGACAGCCAGATCTTAACTATTACAATATTGATCTTTGCCAAAAGTTTGAGAAGGCACGCCGCACCGGTGATGAATATATGATTATATTTCACTGAACATTTAACATACATTATTCATCACGGTTATTCGTCGCTTGCTACTGGCAAAAAAAAAAAAAAAAAAAATTAAATGTGATTCATTAACCAGCTAGAAAATGGATCCATCACAGCGCAAGTTGAAATCCCCCACATTTTATGCAGATCTCAGCTCGGCGTGCAGGAGAGCTGCCCGTTGATAAGGTTAAACAGAAAGCTTTAAAAAGGGATTCTGAATTTCAATCCGTACGTTTCCCCAAGTATGCCCTTTGTCAGCCTGAATGCCGATGGCTTGCACAGCGCTGTGTATTTGTGATTTTATTCTGAATTTCCCCCTGAGGAAAAAAAAGCCTTTGAAGTTTTGGGGAGGAATTCTGCTCCCCTCCTGGCCCATGGCTGAGATTTGATCCAGTTTACTGAAATGACCCACTTTCTGGTACATTCCTCACGCACGTCGGCGTTGCGGCCTCACTATGCAAGAATTTAGCCCATGCACGCATCAGCTAAATTGGCACAGGGAGAAACACAGAGGTTTCTATGTGAGTGAGAGGCAATCTTGTTTAAAAAAAAAAAAGATCTGTGCTTGAAAACAAAAACGAAATTCGAGCCGAGTCCGCCGGCATTCTTTCCCATAACATATTTCACCAGCTTTCTCATGAACCCATTTTCTGGGTTCATACAATACATGGAACCAAACCAGGCTGGCTTTACAGATCACATTCAACCGATGGGCGAGGGGCGGGGGGGCAGGCAGGGGGAGATGCCTGGGCTGGAGCCACAGTTCGAATTTTTATTTTTTTTTAATTTGATTTATATGCCGCCTTCTCCGGAGACTCAGGGCGGTTTACAATGCGCTAAGCAATAGCCTTCATCCTTTTGTATATTTTATACAAAGTCCGCTTATTGCCCCCACAAACTGGGTCCTCAATTTACCTACCTTAGAAAGGATGGAAGGCTGAGTCGACCTTGAGCCTTGGCGAGATTCGAACCAGCAGTAATTGCAGGCAGCTGTGTTAATAACAGGGTGCTTAGACCACTGTACTATCAAGGCTCGAATTAATCGAATTCCCTATGAACGTGATGCAAAAACAGAAGTATGAACTGACCTGGGGGTTCCCCGAGTTGCTTTTTTTCAGGAGGCCACCGGACTCCAAACACAACACAACGTTGTGGGCAGAGGACGGAGGTTCCAGATATGCTGGCTTGGGCTCGGCTGGGGATGATGGGCTTTAGCCCTGGGCCTGACTGGGGAGGGTGGGCTGAGTCCTTGGGCTTGGCACTTTTGGCCCTTTTAAAAGTGTACTAAGGCTTTAAATCAAGGTGTTTAACCTTGACAAGTTTATGACCTGTGCACTTCAACTCCTGTGCCCTTTGGAATGAGCTGCCCCCAGAAATTCGTAAAATCTCTGATCTCCGTGTATTTCGCTGTGCCCTCAAAACCCTGTTGTTCCGCCAGGCTGGGCTATCAGTGTAAAGATTTTAATTGGTTTTAAATGGGATTTTAAATTTGGGTTTTTTAAATTGGGCCTATTATTTAATAATTTTAATAATTTTTAAATTTTGTCTGTCTGTCTTTATTTATTTATTTATTTGATTTGATTTGTATACCGCCCTACTCCCGAAGGACTCAGGGCGGTGCACAGCCAAACAATAAAATACATACATACAAAATTTAAAAGTGGAATTAAAATCAAATTAAATAGTTTTGGCCCAGACAAATTAAAACCCCAATCAATTTAAAACCAATTTTAAAATTTGAGTATATAAAATACTAAAAAATTTTATTAAAAATTAAAAATCTTTTATAAAAGAGGGAGAAAAATTAGGCCAGGCCCGCCTGGTGAAATAAAAAAGCGCGGCGGAAGGTGCGCAGATCTGGGATCCTCCGTATCTCCGGGGGGAGCTCGTTCCAGATAGTAGATAGTAGTGTCTTTGTGTTTTTAATTAAGCTGTACACCGCCCTGAGTCCTTCGGGAGAAGGGTGGTATAGAAATAAAATTAATAATAATAATAATAATAATAATAATAATAATAATAATAATAATAACTCCCAGAATTCACCAGCCATGGGAGTTGACATCCCCAAGTCTTAAAGTTGCCAAGGTTGGATCCCTTCGCTGTCCAACTTACTTGCAACTTCCAGCTCTCATCTTATTAAAATTTATTAAAGCGGGAGGGTTGTGGAAGGAGAAGGAGAGGCAGAGGCTGGGGACTGAGTCAAGAGAGGAATCAGCCTGGAGTCCCAGCTGTCTGCAAGGAAGATAAATCCTTCCATTCCCCACCAGCCAGTCAGAGCTGAAGAAGCTTCTTGGATGAGAAGCGAAAAGTCTTCAAAAGAAAAAAACAAAGTCCAGTGGCCTCCTGAAAAAGCACCTTTGGGACAACCAAGACCTGGATGACTGAGAATCTCTACAGACTTTAAGCTATCCAATTTGAGATGAACATCCTTTGAATGGTATGGGAATAGGAATGGGTTTCCAGAGGGAAAAAATTGCAGACTACAGGAACCATTTGCACTACTCAGGTGTCCCTGAGGACACAGATAAACCTCCAAGTGGCCTCAACGACCCTCTAAAAGGATGCAATCGACCAGCTGTCTGCAAGGAGCATCAATCCTTCCATTCCCCACCATCCAGTCAAGAGTTGAAGAAACTTCTTGGATGAGAAGCGAAACGTCTTCAAGAGAAAAAATCCAAGCAAGTCCAGTGGCCTCCTGAGAAAGCACCTTTGGGAGAACCATGACCTGGATGATGGAGAATCTCTACAGACTTTGGCCTGGGGAAAGTAGAGATCCATCCCACAGTTCTCTGCAGCCTCCTTTCATAACAGCTCTAATGATTTGATCTACCAGTGGGCCACTCTTCATTCCTGCTTTGCTTACTCAAAGCAAACTCAAAAGAACTTGCCTCGGACTGGATTAGAATAATAGGGTTGGAAAGGATTTTGGAGGCCTTCGAGATCCTCAACCCCTGTCCATGGCAGGAGACTTTATTGCTTTTTGGACAAATGTCTGTCCAATCTTTTCCCCCCCGAAGACTTCCAGTGATGAAGCACCCACAACATCTGAAGGCAACTTCTGTTCCATTGATTTATCGTTTTCACTATCAGGAAATTTCTCCTTTCGTTCAAGGTTGGTTAATGAGCTTCCTTCCACCCATCACTTCTTCTCCTGCCCTCAAGTGCTTTGGAGAATTAGGTTGATCCCTTGTTCCCGGTGACAGCACTTCAACTATCCCATTACCCAATCAGGGGTGAAATCCAGCAGGTTCTGACAGGTTCTGGAGAACCGGTAGCGGAAATTTTGAGCAGTTTGGAGAACCGGCAAATTCCACCTCTGGCTGGCCCCAGACTGGGGTGGGAATGGAGATTTTGCAATATCCTTCCCCCAGCAGTGGGGAGGGAATGGGGATTTTGCAGTATCCTTTCCCTGCCACGCCCACAGAACCGGTAGTTAAAAAAATTTGGATTGCACCACTGCCCCTAATCCTACTCTTTGTTAAACTAAAGGTAAAGGTTCCCCTCGCACATGTGTGCTAATCGTTCCCGCCTCTAGGGGACAGTGCTCATCTCCGTTTCAAAGCCAAAGAGCCAGCGCTGTCCAAAGACGTCTCCGTGGTCATGTGGCCGGCATGACTCAACGCCAAAGGCGCACGGAACGCTGTCACCTTCCCGCCAAAGGTGGTCCTTATTTTTCTACTTGCATTTTTTACCTGCTTTCGAACTGCTAGTTGGCAGAAGCTGGGACAAGTCACGGGAGCTCACTCCGTTACGCGGCGCTAGGGATTCGAACCGCTGAACTGCCGACCTTCTGATCGACAAGCTCAGCGTCTTAGCCCCTGAGCCGCCGCGTCCCGTTCGTTTGACTAGACATACTAAATTCCCTCAATGGTTCATCATACGGCTTATTATCTGCAGTCCCCACCAACCCCAACACAATTCTTCTCGGTCTTACCAACTGCTGAATGCTGAGTATCTCCATGATCCTCCCTTCCAGAGCCGCAATGCTCTCTCCAGTGACTTGCCTGGACAGCTGCATTTATTCTGCCCTGCGGGTGGGTGGGTGGATTTAGGCCGCCATCCAAAACTCCTCTGGCACCCACTTGGGCCCAGCAACTGGATTGCTGGAGTGCCATGTAACGCCCGCTAAAATAACTTCATTAAATGCCTCTAGTGGGTGCCCATATCCAGAGGGAGGAGGAGGCGGGGGAGTGAGGGTACAGAACATTAATTCAACGGTTCAGCTGTTGAGTTTCCCAAGGTTTTGATGAAACCGGATTGGCTTTTCCCATCAGCCCAAAAGAAAAGGCTGTAGTCAGTGGTGAAATCCACATTTTTTTTTTACTACCGGTTCTGTGGGCGTGGCTTGGTGGGCGTGGTGCGGCTTGGTGGGCGTGGCAGGGGAAGGATACTGCAAAAGAGCCTTGGTGGAGCAGTGGACTAAAGCGCTGTTAAGTAGCACTTAGCTGCCAGCTGCCTGCAATTACTGCAAGTTCGAATCTCACCAGGCTCAAGGTTGACTCAGCCTTCCATCCTTCCGAGGTAGGTAAAATGAGGACCCGGTTTATGGGGGCAATAAGCTGACTTTGTATAAAAAAGAACACTGCTTAGGGGGGACCGAAAGCCCTACTAAGCAGGTATACACAAAAGTGTGAAGGCTATTGCTTAAAGCATTGTAAGCCGCCCTGAGTCTCCGGAGAAGGGCGGCATATAAATCGAACCAATAAATAAATAATAAATAATAAAATCTCCATTCCCACCCCACTCTGGGGCCAGCCAGAGATGGTTTTTGCCGGTTCTCTGAACTGCTCAAAATTTCCACCACCGGTTCTCCAGAACCTGTCGGCACCTGCTGGATTTCACCCCTGGCTGTAGCCCTTCAGGAAAAGCCATTCGTGGAACGACTTTCCCTGCATTGTTGCAGAGTTATGGCTGAGGATGGGTGAAGTGGTCACCAACGGGTGGTCCGTGGACCACTGGTTTTCCATGAGAAAATTTTGGTGGTCCGCAGAAAAATTATTTGCATTTTTTATACTGCACTAAATCAGGGGTCCTCAAACTACGGCCCCTGGGACAGATACGTGCAATGAATGTTTGTGTTGCTGCAGAGAATCTCCCCCTTCGGGGTCTTTTTGTGCGGATCGGAGGGGGGCAGAAATTCCGACTCGGGGTCTGCTTCAGCCTCCTGGTGGGGGGTTTTGGGCGAAGGCTGGAGGGAAGTGCCGCTGGTGGCGAAGAGCCAGAGAGCCTTGTTCCAGTGGGACTGCATCATGGCCTGGAACTGGCTGACCATCTCAGCCTACTGAGCCTCCAGGCGTCGGTACCTGGCCTTGCACTCCCGCAGGTCTTCCCTCTGCTTGGAAAGCCTATGCTCCTAGTCCTCAGTGAGGTGCTTCTGCTGAGCCTCCTTTTCGGTCAGATCCAATTTGAACTGAACTGTTTTGCCAACTCTTTCTCATGGTGGCTGCTTAGCTCCAACAACTGCCTCCTCCTGGGGCCCTAAGGAGCCCGGGTGGGGAGGCGAGGGTTGGCTGGGAGGGGAGGGGCAAGTAGAAGCCAGCAAGGCACCCCTCGACTTGAGTGACATCGAGTTGTCCACGCCCACCCAGTCACATGACCACCTAGCCACGCCTACCCATCCGGTCATTAGGCAGATCGTATGAGTGGTCCGCGGGATTTAAAATTATGAATTTATCCCTGAGGTCCAAAAGGTTGGTGACCCCTGAACTAACGTGTCAAGACTACGACTTCCACGGTCCCTTGTTAGTGGCCCTGGTAGACGTTGGAGTCCAATACGTCAAGAAGACTCAAGGTTTCCGGATTCCCTGCAGCTCTGCACCAAAATTCAGCTTCCTGAAGCTAGTTAGTAGTCAGGCTTTAAATCTGACATTTTTCATAATAGGCTGCTTCTACCGTTAGCTAACAGCAATTTGTAGCTTTATGGTTGAGTAATGGAGATTGTAGGAGCATTAAATACAGACTCGTGCACCTGAGGGTGACTCACCCCGTTTTAGGAAAATGTTTCTTGTCACTTGGGAGTTTTAATTCCAAAGACAAAACTGAGAATCAAATGTTGACCTTTTTTGGGGGGGGGGAGAAAAATTGAAATAAGCCTCATTTCACAGACATTTCCACAAAACTCCATTTATAAAATGTCATTATTATTTCCACCTTGCTGACTGGATACAGGGTGACCAAGAATCACAGCTGGTGGACTTTCCCTGCGTGGCCAGAAGTGGGAAGAGTGGTTTGAAGTATCACGACAATAATTTTCTGACGGAATACAATCGGAGAGTTGTATTCCGTCTTAATAGAAGTAGAATTAATAGTCAATTTAGGGGGAGGAATTTTAGAAGCGTTGATCACGGTTCGATTCTCACCAGGCTCGAGGTTGACTCAGCCTTCCCTCCTTCCGAGGTGGGTAAAATGAGGACCCGGATTGTTGGGGGCAAGAGGCTGACTCTGTACACTTCTTAGAGAGGGCTGTAAAGCGGTATATAAGTGCTATTCCTTCCTTCCTTCCTTCCTTCCTTCCTTCCTTCCTTCCTTCCCTCTCCCTCCCTCTCAATGATTAGAATGCAGTACTGCAGGCTACTTCTGCTGACTGCCAGCTGCCTGCAATTTGGCAGTTCAAATCTCACCAGGCTCAAGGTTGACTCAGCCTTCCATTCTTCCGAGGTCGGTAAAATGAGGACCCGGATTGTTGGGGGCAAAAGGCTGACTCTGTAAATCGCTTAGAGAGGGCTGTAAAGCACTGTAAAGCAGTATATATGTCTAAGTGCTATTCCTTCCTTCCTTCCTTCCTTCCTTCCTTCCTTCCTTCCTTCCTTCCTTCCTTCCTTCCTCCCTCCCTCCCTCCCTCCCACCCAGTGGTTAGAATCAGTATTGCAGGCTGACTCTGCCCACCGGCAGCAGTTCGATCCTGATGGGCTCAAGGTTGACTCAGCCTTCCCTCCTTCCAAGGTGGGTAAAATGAGGACCCAGATTGTTGGGGGCAAGAGGCTGACTCTGTACACTTCTTAGAGAGGGCTGGAAAGCGGTATATAAATGCTATTCCTTCCTTCCTTCCTTCCTTCCTTCCTTCCTTCCTTCCTTCCTTCCTTCCTTCCTTCCTTCCTTCCCTCTCCCTCCCTCTCAATGATTAGAATGCAGTACTGCAGGCTACTTCTGCTGACTGCCAGCTGCCTGCAATTTGGCAGTTCAAATCTCACCAGGCTCAAGGTTGACTCAGCCTTCCATCCTCCCGAGGTCGGTAAAATGAGGACCCAGATTGTTGGGGGCAAGAGGCTGACTCTGTAAATCGCTTAGAGAGGGCTGTAAAGCATTGTGAAGCGGTATATAAGTCTAAGTGCTATTGCTTCGGAAGGAAGGAAGGAGGGAGGGAGGGAGGAAGGAAGGACGGACGGAAGGAAGGAAGGAAGGAAGGAAGGAAGGAAGGAAGGAAGGAAGGAAAACAAGGAGAAAGAAGGAAGGAAGGAAGCTGTGTTGGTGCAGTGGTTAGAGTGCTGTATTGCAGGCTAACTCTGCCCACAGCCAGGAAATTCGATCCTGACCAGCTCAAGGTTGACTTAGCTTTCCATCCCTTCCAAGCAGTGCTGGGTTGTTTCCGGTTCACACCGGTTCACAAGAACCGGTAGTACAAATTTGTAGTAGTTCGGAGAACCGGTAATAACATTGGCTGGCCACGCCCCTGAACCGGTCGCCACTCACTTACCCCGCCCACATCAGAGGCTTTTTTTTCTTTTCTTTTAAAAGCATTTTTTTCTACAACCTCTTCGGCCGAAAAAATTCTTTTAAAAGTTAAAAAAAAAAAAAAGCCTCTGATGATCGCGCGGCTCAGCTGGGATCGTCAGAGGCTTCTAAAAGCATTTTTTTTTCCTGCAACCTCTTCAGCCGACAACAAGATATGGCTTTGATCACGGTTATGCAATTAGGCCGCGGTGTTTATCAACGGCAGTTTATAACATTTGAAGCATCGAGTGGGACTCTAGCCAGGATCCCTCCTGTTTCCCCCCACAACCCCACCCCACTCCAGAGCCTCCCTTGGCTCTGCTGTTGGAAGTGCCTACATGATGAGAAAAATTACCCGAAGGATTACAGCAATGCCAAAGTCAGGACTCTGTGTCACTGTGCCGGGTAGTTCGTGTTACAGCTACAGATAGAAATAGACTCGCAAGGCCGACATTCTATCCTCCCGCGCTCTCATGGCGTTCCCCTCCTTCTCTTCCCGCTCAAAACAAGCCTCACCGCTTGACTCTCAAGGATAGAAGCTATCCTGTTTTGAAAACAAGGCCGCTGAACCCCAGCGGAGCTTCTTCCAAAGATCTGGGAAGAGAGGCACAAGGAGAAGGCCTCCCTCTCCCAAGGTCCTTCGCCGTAAGTGCCAGGTGCCCCGTGGTTGGTGACGTATACCCACTGCGGGGAGCCAGAGTGCCATACCTGCCCTAAGAAGGAGGTGGGTATTCACCGGTCGCTCTCCGAGGCGAGAGATGCCAATGGCTAAACGTTGTGCCCTACTTCGCTTTCCAACTGGCAGCCCCATCGCACAGGCTGATGAATGGAGGCAAAGCCAAACAGGGGATATGTTGGATTTATTTTGGGATGCTCCTGGCACCGCCTGGGAATGTGCGCTCCTGAATTCAAGTACAGGAAGCCTTGGCTTGTCTCAGAAAAAAAAACCCAAAGCAGGCCTGAAGCTGGGTAGTCCTTGGAAGGGAGACCACCAGGAAACAACATGGCTACAGGCCGGGCTGGGAAAGGAAAGGGGGGAGAGAAAAAGAAGACATCCTAAAATAGGATAAACAACTGCCGTTTCATCACCAAAGCTCTACATAGGATAGATTAGATAGATGAACAGAGTTGGAAGGGACCTTATAGGTCATCTAGTCCAACCCCTCGCTCAAGCAGGAGACCCTACACCAGGGGTGAAATCCAGCAGGTTCTAACAGGTTCTGGAGAACCGGTAGCGGAAATTTTGAGTAGTTCGGAGAACCGGCAAATGCCACCTCTGGCTGGCCCCCGAGTGGGGTGGGAATGGGGATTTTGCAGTATCCTTCCACTGGAGTGAGGAGGGAATGGGGATTTTGGAATATTCTTCCCCTGGAGTAGGGAGAGAATGGGGATTTTGCAGTATCCTTCCCCCTGGAGTGGGGAGAGAATGGGGATTTTGCAGTATCCTTCCCGCTGGAGTGGGGAGAGAATGGGGATTTTGAAGTATCCTTCCCCTGGAGTGGGGAGGGAATGGGGATTTTGCAGTATCCTTCCGCTGGAGTGGGGAGGGAATGGGGATTTTGCAGTATCCTTCCCCCTGGAGTGGGGAGAGAATGGGGATTTTGAAGTATCCTTCCCCTGGAGTGGGGAGGGAATGGGGATTTTGTAGTATTCTTCCCCCTGGAGTGGGGAGAGAATGGGAATTTTGCAGTATCCTTCCCCTGGAGTGGGGTGGGAATGGAGATTTTGCAGTATCCTTCTCCTGGAGTGGGGTGGGAATGGAGATTTTGCAATATCCTTCCCCCAGGAGTGGGGAGGGAATGGGGATTTTGCAGTATCCTTCCCCTGCCATGCCCACCAAGCCACGCCCATCAAGTCACGTCCACAGAACGGGTAATAAAAAAATTTGGATTTCACCACTGAGAAGGACCCTGAAGGCACAGATCCACCTCCAAGTGCTTCAACGACCCTCTAAAAGGACGCAGCTGTCTGCAAGGAATATCAATCCTCCCATTCCCCACCATCCAGTCAGAGCTGAGGAAGCTTCTTGGATGAGAAGCGAAACGTCTTCAAAAGAAAAAAAAAAACAAGAAAGCTCACTCGCCTCCTGAAAAAGGCACTCAGGTGAGAAGGCTGCTTTAGAAGAGCCTACAAAAAGAACACAGGAGGAACTTCTACCTGTATCCAACTGAAGCAAGTTTGGTTTGGGAGCGATTAAAACATGCCCTGTTTTTTCGATCGAATGCTTTGATTGAATGCTGTAATTAAGAATGTCAGCCCTTTGAAAATGATTAAACTCTTTTCTTCGGATAACAAAACAAATGCCATCTGCAGGAATTTGCACATGGGAGGAAACAAAAAAAAACCCTTAAAAGCATCCATTGTGTGTAAAGGGCAGGTATCCTTTTAGAAGAGGCGTTTCAGGATGGCACACAGACCAAGTTGTGCTTGTTTAAGGCCACACAACGTGTTGCTTTACATCCGTCCCATTTCTACATGTCTTTTCTCGTTTTTTTTTTGCATCGGGTAACTTTTTCCTTTTTTCCAGCTCATTGATTAAAAGCAATTTTTTAAAAAAACCTTGCCTGCTACATCTCTTACTAACCAAGGATTTGAAGGCTATCACCATTGGTGGAAAATGGGGCCCGTAAATAAAGGTAAAAGTTCCCCTCGCACATATGTGCTAGCCGTTCCTGACTCTAGGGGGCGGTGCTCATCTCCGTTTCAAAGCCGAAGAGCCAGCGCTGTCCGAAGACGTCTCCGTGGTCATGTGGCCGGCATGACTCAACGCCAAAGGCGCACGGAACGCTGTCACCTTCCCGCCAAAGGTGGTCCCTATTTTTCTACTTGCATTTTTTACCTGCTTTCGAACTGCTAGGTTGGCAGAAGTTGGGACAAGTCACGGGAGCTCACCCTGTTATGCGGCACTCGAACAGCTGAACTTTCGACCTTTCGATCGACAAGCTCAGCATCTTAGCCACTGAGCCATCGCGTCCCAAATAAATTGTGGTGGTTCGCCAGCAGCCTGAGGAGCTGGCAGCGGAGTCAGACAGCGATGAGGCTGAGGAAGAACATGGGCCAGTCCTGGAAGCTGGGGAAGGCCCGGATGAGGGCTCTGCGTCGGAGGCAGAGATGGGGCCAAGGCGATCGGGGAGTGATGTGCGGACTCCGGAGCCTCCAGAGGCTGACAGTAGAGAGGCAGAGGAACAGGAGGAGCCTGTTCCGAGTGCACGTATGAGAAGAGCTGCCAGAAGGCAAGAGCAGCTACACGAAGTAGAACCTTTCGTTACGGCTTCTGGCACGTGGTAACGCTGGCCGGGGACTTTCTGAGGGCAATTCGTTTGTCCCCGGATTAGATGAGCTGGAATGCCTCTCTATCCGCGGTGACCTATTCCTCATCGGAACCCCGGAAATCAAGATCTGTTCTTGATTTACAGATTTGACAGAAAGGAGGCAAGGCAGGGGTGGGTTCTAATTTTTTTTACTACCAGTTCTGTGGGCGTGGCTTATTTTGTGGGCGTGGCTTGATGGTCATGTGACAATTCTTTAGGATTTAGCAGAGGTACTGGTCTATCAGGCTTTTAACTGCTTGCAGAGCTGTACCGGTCTACCCATTTGTTTTTGGAGGCCCCGGCCTACCAATTTGTTTTTGGAGGCCCCGGTCTACTCATTTGTTTTTGGAGGCACCGGTCTACTCATTTGTTTTTGGAGGCCCCGGTCTACTCATTTGTTTTCGGAGGCACCGGTCTACTCATTTGTTTTTGGAGGCACCGGTCTACTCATTCGTTTTAGAAGGCACCAGTCTACCCCCACACTGCTTTTTAACACTGATCAGCTGTAGGGCGGCCCTTTGAAGCCCCGCAGCAAGAGTTTAAACAGTTTTTTTCCTTCTAGCCGATCAGCTTGGACTCAGGAGGCAGCGAATAGATTGGGGGTGGGGCCAAATAAAAGGTAAGAATAACGCGGGGGTGTGTGTGTGGCAGGAGGGCCCAGCTCCTGAACAAAGAGAACCGGTTCGGTGACGTCATATTGTCACTGCTACCGGTTCGGCCGAACCGGGAGGAACCCACCACTGAGGCAAGGCCCAACTAACCCTTAGGGAGAGCTTCCAAACTGTTAAAGAGAAGACGGACAGCAGAGCCAAGGATCCAGAAAAGCAACTGGGCTTCCTTTTCATGGGATGGGATCGAACAAAGACTAGGCAGCCATCTGTCAGGGAGTGTTTAGTGACCGTTCAAAGTTACAACGGCACTGAAAAAAGCGATTTAGGACTGTTTTCCAGATTACGACCGTTACACCTTCCCCATGTTCATGTGACCAAAATTCAACTGGCAACTGACTCGTATTTATGACGGCGGCAGTGTCCCGGGGTCACGTGATCCCCTTTTTTGAGACTTTCTGACAAGCCAAGTCAAGGAGGGGGGGGAAGCCAGATTCACTTAACAACCGTGTTACTAACTGAACAGCCTCAGCGATTCACTTAGCAACGGTGACAAGAAAGGTTGCAAAATGAGGGGAAAAAATCGCTTAACCAATGTCTTGCTTAGCAACATAAACTTTGGGCTCAACGGGGGTCGTATGTTGAGGGCTACCTGTATAGCAAATGTAAAATAGCAAAAAGGAAATGGAATCAGGGTCACAATGGCAGGGAACCAGGATGATGAGGGGACTGGAGGCTAAAACATACGATGAACGGTTGCAGGAACGGGGCCTGGCTAGTCTAGTGAAGAGAAGGACCAGGGGAGACAGGATAGCAGGTTTCCAATATTTGAGGGGCTGCCACAGAGAGGAGGAAGGGGGTCGAGCTATTTTCCAAAGCACCCGAAAGCCAGACAAGGAACAATGGATGGAAACTGATCAAGGAGATTTTCAACCTAGAAATAAGGAGGGGTTTCCTGACAGTGAGAGCAATCAACCCATGGAACAGAAGTTGCCTTCAGAAGTTGTGGGAGCTTCATCACTGGAAGCTTCCAAGAAGAAACTGGACTGCTATCTGTCAAGAATGATGAAGGGTCTCCTGCTCGGCGGGGGGTTGGACTACATGACCTACAAGGTCCCTTCCAACTCTGTTAAATCTGTTAAACCTTGACAAGACAGAAATGTCATCTTTCTAAACCAAAGCAGCTGTTCTTTCTGCTTCCAGAAAAACCGAGATTCCCTACACCTTTCAGAGCCCACCATGATCCTAGCACGTCTTCCCAATCCGTTGGCTTTCTGTGGCTCCTAAAGTTAAGCCAGGCTGAAACTTTCTCCAAACTTCAGACCGAGGACATCTCACATCTTCCTTACACCAACCAAGTGCTCTGGAGAAGCCCTGGGTGGGGGCAGCATGTGGGTTGGAGAATTTTGAGCACTGTGGTTTCCACACGTCTGAAGAACATCTCATTGAAAAACAGCCCAACTAGATAAACTTAGAAATCGAATTCAGTTTCAGCTGCTTCTTTCTAATTTCGGAAGAGAAGATGCAAACATGGACATTTGGCTTAAGGAACAGGCAGCTTTTTCAAGGAACAAATCAGAGGTCTAAAAGTTTCTTCCGCAAGCCTTCATTCTTGGCAGGAACCAAGTCACCAGCACGTCTCTGGCTCTTGTCCTGCATATGCCTCAGCTGAGGGTGCTGCTCCAAGATGAGCTCGCAGATTCCCTGGTGCCCATTCTCTGCCGCCTGGAGAAAGAGGGAAGAAACATCACGGTGGAGCAAAAGAAGATCCATCCCATGGCCTGTCCCCTTGACCAACTGAGCAACGGAGGTGGTTTAGTGGTGGGGGAAGATGATGGAAGCAGGAAGCAAGGGAAGAATTGTGTCAGGGTTCTGACAATGGATGCCCTAATTAATTCATGAGCCTCGAGCCAAGTTTCAAAAGAAATCCAGTTATTTATTAGGAGCAACATGTCAGCATTTATCCAAGTGGAGTCAGCGCTGTCTCACGTAATTTATAGCCCCACTATGACCCTGTTTCTCCCCTCCTCCCTGGGTGTGTCATAAATCACATTCTCCAACCGAGCACTTTCGCGGGCTGTAGAAAACACGCCTCTCCTGCTGGCTCTGGTAACCTCTGGTAACAATCTGGAAAAAGATATGCGTGGAATGAGCTTCTGATCGTGGCAGCTGAGCTGCTCCGTCAGTTCTCCCCCTTCCTGCCTATGGCAACTCGAGGGCAGGCCTGGAATGCTTTACGAGTTGACAAATTGTCTTACAAACAACATTCAACTGCATATTGAGTCCTGGGTGATAGGAATGGCGACCCAAAGCTTAGTCTATGTCAGGGGTCTCCAAACTTGGAACTTTTAAGGCTTGTGGACTTCAACTCCCAGAACTCCCTAGCCAGCATGGCTAGCTGAGGAATTGTGGAAGTCCACAAGTCTTAAATTGGCCAAGTTTGGAGACCCCTGGTCTATATGATCTCAAACCTGTTCAGATATGACTCCAGCTCAATTCCCCAAGGGTTATAGAGGAAGCTTCCTTGTCCCATCCTAGACTATGAGTAAATCTACCTCCAGATTATTAAGATTGACTATTTTTTTCCAGCACAGCCTGGAGGCCAGGAACAAAAGTCTAGGACTTCATCTCGTGAAACACACAAGGATCTTCCTATCTTCCTCGTCCATTGGGGCAGAGGACAATCTACTAGCCCAAGCCAAAATCAGTGGCTCATCCAATATTCTCTACTGCTAGGATAGCAATAGCAGTTAGACTTATATACCTCTCCGTAGTGCTTTACAGCACTCTCTGAGTGGCGTACAATCTCACCATATTGCCCCCCAACAAACTGGGTCCTCATTTTACCAACCTCGTAAGGATGGAAGGCAGAGTCAACTTCGAATCCTGTCAGGATCGAACTCTAGACTGTGCACAGAGTCAGCCTGCAATACTGCATTCTAACCACTGTGCCACCATGGATGGATGGATGGAAGGAGGGAGGGAGGGAGGCAAGGGAGAGAGAAGGAGGGAGGAAGGAAGGAGGAATAGCAATAGCACTTATATACTGCTTCACTGTGTTTTACAGCCCTTTCTAAGCGGTTTACAGAGTCATCCTCTTGCCCCCAACAATCTGGGTCCTCATTTTACCCACCTCGGAAAGATGGAAGGCTGAGTCAACCTCTAGTCCTGTCAGGATCAAACTCTAGACTATGGGCAGTCAGCCTGCAATACTGCATTCTAACCAGTGTGCTACCATGGATGGATGGATGGATGGATGGATGGATGGATGGATGGATGGATGGATGGAAGGAAGGAAGGAAGGAAGGAAGGAAAGAAGGAAGGAGGAATGGCAATAGCACTTATATACCGCTTCACGGTGCTTTTACAGCCCTCTCTAAGCGGTTTACAGAGTCAGCCTCTTGCCCCCAACAATCTGGGTCCTCATTTTACCCACCTCGGAAGGATGGAAGGCTGAGTCAACCTCTAGTCCTGTCAGGATCGAACTCTAGACTGTAGGCAGAGCTAGTCTGCAATACTACAATTCTAACCGCTATGCCACCCTGGCTCTATACTGCCTCAGAGTGCTTCTGGGTGATTTAACAATTTCACCATATTGTCCCCAACAATCTGTCTAGAGAAGGGTGGGGGGAGGCACTGGGGCTGTTCTACGCACGCACACATACCTTATGGAGGGACGTCTTCCCATCGTCGTCCGTGGCAGCTGGATCAGCTCCGTGGTCCAGCAGCAGCTTGGCTATTGCTGTGTGACCGCAGTAAGCCGCTCGATGCAGGGGGCTGGCCCCGCCATGGGTGCGGACATTGCAGGAAGCTCCGTGGCCCAGGAGGAAAAGGCAGATGTCATAATGCCCGTTGCGACTGGCATAGTGCTGTGGAAAGGAGAAAAGGGGACTCTCTGAAAAACGTACACGTCTGGGCCTTTGTGGCACCTCAACTTCCAATCTAAGCGGATGGCATGCATGGCAGTTGAGAATTCATATATAATATGCTCTTAGTCACTGTAACCTTGATTACGAACAAACCTGTTTTCTGGAGTTACCCGCAATCCGTTGTGTCATAAACGAATCAAACCACCATCTAATCAAATTAAGCTGGGTTTAAAGGTGAAGGTTCCCCTCGCGCATATGTGCTAGTCGTTCCCGACTCTAGGGGGCGGTGCTCATCTCCGTTTCAAAGCCGAAGAGCCAGCGCTGTCCGAAGACGTCTCCGTGGTCATGTGGCCGGCATGACTCAACGCCAAAGGCGCACGGAACGCTGTTCCCTTCCCACCAAAGGTGGTCCCTATTTTTCTACTTGCATTTTTTACCTGCTTTCGAAGCTGGGACAAGTCACGGGGACTCACCCCGTTACGCGGCGCTCGGGATTCGAACCGCCGAACTGCCGACCTTTCGATCGACAAGCTCAGCGTCTTAGCCCCTCAGCCACCGCGTCCCTCTAAGCTGGGTTTACACAACCCCTAACAAAGACTCTGAGGCTGAAAAGAAATGAAGCTCAGCCTGTTGTGTGAATGCAATCAACATGGCTTTAACTTGCCTGAACTGTTAACTCTGATATGGAACCCAAATCTCAATCATGCACCTTGAAAAGCATCTGAGAAACTAGAGCCAACGAAGAAAAATCCATCCCCAAAGATCTGATTTTGCCACCAAAGCTTCTGCCCTTAAAGTCATCCCTGGACCTTATAACTCCGTGATGGCAAACCTACGGCAGATGTGCCAGAGGTGGCACGCAGTGCCCTCTCTGTGGGCATGCGAGCTGTTGCCCCAGTTCAGGTCGGCCGTGCATGTGTGCGTGCCTCCTGCCGGCCAGCTGGTCTTCGGGTCTCTGCCGTGCATGTGCGAGGGGCCTCAGTGGTTAGAATGCAGTATTTCAGGCTAACTTTGCCCACTGTCTGGAGTTCGATTCTGTCCGGCTTAAGGTTGACTCAGCCTTCCATCCTTCCGAGGTGGGTAAAATGAGGACTCAAATTGTTGGGGGTCATAGGCTGATCCTGTAAACCGCTTAGAGAGAGCTGTAAAGCACTGTGAAGCGGTATATAAGTCTTAAGTGGTATTGCTATTGCTACCTCATTCTGAAATTTTGAGGCGTCTCTTCATTGTCCTACCTGCTCTTTTTTTAAAATAGTTTATTTATACATTTTCATTTAACATACATAAGTGCTTTATGAATAGTGTAGTTGTCTGGATGGATTGCTTACATAATAATGTTTTTCAAGCTCTTAATTTCTACCTCTATTATCCAACCATTTATAAAACAAATCCCATAATGGAAAATGCTCTGTATCTTCCTTTACTTTTATCTGTAATGTCAGTCTATCCATTTCTGCGCGATCTAATGTTTTTAAAATTACATCTCCTTCTCTTGGCGTTTCCTTATTTTTCCAGTACTGTACAAATACAATCCTTGCTGCTGTCAAAACATGCAATATTAAATACAAATTCCCCTTATTGTTTTTTTTCTGGTACTATAGCTCACAAATGTATTTCTGTCTTATAATCTATCCGCAGCTTTAACATTTTTCCTAGCCGTGTATGTATTTTTAACCAATATTTCTTTGCTTTCACACATGTCCACTACATATGACAGTACGTGCCCGGTGTCTGATTACATTTCCAACATTTGGCAGACATGTTTTAAAACATCTTTGCTGGTCTTGCAGGTGGTAAGTGCCACCTGTAAAACATTTTGTACAGGTTGTCCTTATAGGCAGTTGCCATTGTCAGCTTATAGTTTCTTCCCCAAAGTTTTTGCCATTTGTCTAGTTCTATGGTATATCCAAGGGACACAGTGGCTCAGTGGCTAAGATGCTGAGCTTGTTGATCGAAAGGTTGGCAGTTCAGCGGTTCGAATCCCTAGTGCCGCGTAATGGGGTGAGCTCCCGTTACTTGTCCCAGCTTCTGCCAACCTAGCAGTTCGAAAGCAGGTAAAAAATGCAAATAGAAAAATAGGGACCACCTTTGGTGAGAAGGGAACAGCGTTCCGTGCACCTTTGGCGTTGAGGCATGCCGGCCACATGGCCATGGAGACGTCTTCGGACAGCGTTGGCTCTTCGGTTTTGAAACGGAGATGAGCACCGCCCCCTAGAGTCGGGAACGACTAGCACATATGTGCAAGGGGAACCTTTACCGTTACCTTTATGCTATCATTGTATTATCCTACCTGCTCTTTAATGCACTCACCAAAGCTGTGTATCCAAAAGGATCTGGCTCATTAGGTTTCCCACGGCTCAGGATGTGTTTCTTGACCCCTTCCAGATCTCCATTCAGCGCAGCATTCCAGATCCCTATGCAAACAATTTTTTATTTTTAGTTAAACATGGTCAATCCTTTTGCTGAGATTCAGAATAAGGAACACCTTAAAATTAGCTACAAGCTTTCACCAATCAGAAACCCTGACTATGTTGGAACTGCAGCTCCCCAAATTCTCAGCCGCTGTCGAGGTAGGACGGAAAACCAGATCCATAGGTGAAGAATTCCATCAGCTGTTTTATTTTTCAAGTCCCTATGAAGGAATCTTCTCAGACTGACCATTTGCACCTGGGTGAGACTAGTGTTGTGGCCCCGATCTCTGAGCCTGTCCCATCGGAGGAAGAAAGCTCCGAGCATGAGGAAGAGGAGTCAGCCAGGCCTTCCTCTCCAGGCCCCTCCCCTCTGGCATTGTCTCAGGTGCCGGCCGAGGGAGAGGAGATCAGTAGGGAGACAGCTGGCTCGGATCAGAGTGATGAAGAAACATCATTCCTGGACGCACGCCTCCGAAGGCGTGATAAACGTTTGCAGCAGCTTAGGAGGCGTGCTAGGGATTAGAACTGAGTCACTGGACCACACCCCAGAGACTATATAATAGAGGGTGGTGGTCAGTGATCCTTGTGACGAACAAAAGTAAACCTTGGATAGTCACTAAAGCCTCGTTCGGAACTGCGGAGAGAAATATTATTTCTGCTTGGACTTTTTGTACGCTAAGTACCTTATCTTTCTGTTTGTGAAAATAAAGGCATTTGGCAGACGGTGTGTCTATCGCTGCCAAGTGGGAGATAAGACCTGGGTGCGTTCCAAAGTGTTTCCTTAACCCTCGGCTGGCTGTGTTTGTGTGTGTGTGGGTACGGGGACAGATCAACTAGGTAAGGTTCAATGGCATTCAAAGGAGATTGTATTTTGCTCTCTTGTGCCCACATAAGGATTCCAGACTAATTCCCTGTTTGACTCCTCCCCCAGCTCAGCCAGTCTATCTCCAACCTCCACTCCCTTTTCAGACTAAAAAGTTTGGATTAAATCCAAACTCTACAAGAGTTTTTATCTCCTCTCGTTTCAGTCCTTGATAGAATGAAGGGACCTGGAGAAACGGAAAGACAGTAGATTGCAGAATTTTGACTATCTCAAAAAAAGATAAGAGCCGAGGTGGCGCAGTGGTTAGAGTGCAGTACTGCAGTTACTTCAGCTGACTGCTAGTTCAGCAGATCAGCGGATCAAATCTCACCGACTCAAGGTTGACTCAGCCTTCCATCCTTCCGAGGTGGATAAAATGAGGACCCAGATTGTTAGGGGGCAATACGCTATTTAGTATACTGTCTTTGGTGTAAGCTGCCCAGAGTCCTCGGAGAGTGGGCGGCATAGAAATATGACTAATAATAAAAAAATAATAATAAAACCCCCACCAATAACCCATACTGTCCAGTAGTGGTGTTTAAAAACTGTTTCCCTTTTTTAAAAAGCAGATATACAGTATGTTTCCAAAAACACTTGTTTATGGAAATGTGATTCCCTTGACTGTACAACTCATGCTCCATATAATGTGAACAAAAATTACCAAACAAGAAACGATTGTTTTCATATTAAAGAAGAAAAAAAAAAAAAGAACGATGAATTCTTGAGCTCAGTAAAATCTCCAGTTCATAAATAATAAAAAGAAAAGGAAATAAAAAGGAAAATAAAACCCCTAAAAATATAAATACGTGACTTTTTTCCCACTGCTTCGTTCTCCAAGCAATTTGCAGTACTTATTGGTATGAACTTTAGAATCGCCTCACAATCAGGAGGCTGTGAGTTCGATCCTAGGTAGAGGCCGATATTTCTCTCTCTGGGCACAATGAGAATATATCAAAACTCCTCATTGGCGACAGGGAAGGGCCATCCGGCCACTAAACACTCTGCTAGCTCCATTCAGTTGCCCAGACTCCACCCTGCAAGGAATTATGGGATCGTTTGATGATGAAAATGATTGGTATGAATTTTAGAAACCATACTCTTATTTTTTTTTCTTGTAAAGCAAACACACCCCTTCGAAGAACACCACAAAAAGTGTGTTGAGGTGACAAGAGTTCTGCTGCTTTGTATTTTGATTTTTTTTAAAAAAGAAAAATCCTGCCTTTGGAACTCACTGCCACAAGGAATCCTTATCTTGAGCCTCTGCAAGCTCACAAGTGTATCTTTCCCCAGAGTTTCCATACCTCTCTCAAAATCCATCTCATCCAGAGTCTGGTGAACACTTTGCACTGAAAACGGGTGGCAGGAACAGGTCCCATCCTCGTGGTGTCCCGGGGACTGAGTCATTCTTTCGTCTTCACAAAAAAAATTCTTTATTGGCAAAGGGGAAGACTCGGCTCTGATGCAGGAACTGAACCCTTTGGCTGATGGCCTGTGGATCAGCACATTGTCTAGGAAAGGGAAGGCCGTTTCCAGAAGGAAGGTTTTCTACTCACTGCGGTCTGCAACACAGAAACAGAATCATGCAAGGAAAGCATTATTTCTTAGCAGCCTGCGATGGCCGACCAGTAACAGCACCCAACCTCTTAGGAACTGCTATATCTTCTCTAAAACTCTACACCAGGAGAGAGGACATGATATTCTCTCTCCTTCTCTCTCCCCTCCCTCTCAATCTCTCTCCTTCTCTCTCTTTTCCTCTCAATCTCTCTCCCCTCTCTTCCTCTCAATCTCTCTCCTCTCTTTCTTCCTCTCAATCTCTCTCCTTCTCTCTCCCTCCCTCTCAATCTCTCTCCTTCTCTCTCTCTTCCTCTCAATCTCTCTCCTTCTCTCTCTCTTTTCCTCTCAATCTCTCTCCTTCTCTCTCCCTCCCTCTCAATCTCTCTCCTTCTCTCTCTCTTCCTCTCAATCTCTCTCCTTCTCTCTCTTTTCTCCTCTCAATCTCTCCTTCTCTTTCTTCCTCTCAATTTCTCCTTCTCTCTTTCCTCTCAATCTCTCTCTCTCTTTCCTCTCAGTCTCTCTCTTCCTCTCAATGTCTCTCCTTCTCTCTCTCTTTTCCTCTCAATCTCTCGTCTTTCTTCCTCTCAATCTCTCTCTCTCTTTCCTCAATCTCTCTTCCTCTCAATGTCTCTCCTTCTCTCTTTTCCTCTCAATCTCTCTCCTTCTCTTTTCCTCAATCTCTCTCCTTCTCTTTTCCTCTCAATCTCTTTTTCCTCTCAATCTCTCTTTTTCCTCTCAATCTCTCTCCTCTCTCTCTTCCTCTCAATCTCTCTCCTTCTCTTTTCCTCTCAATCTCTCCTTCTCTTTCTTCCTCTCAATCTCTCCTTTTTCCTCTCCTTCTCTCTCTCTTTCCTCTCAATCTCTCTCCTTTTTCCTCTCAATCTTTCCTTCTCTTTTTCCTCTCAATCTCTCTCCTTCTCTTTCTTCCTCTCAATCTCTCCTTTTTCCTCTCCTTCTCTCTTTCCTCTCAATCTCTCCTTCTCTTTCTTCCTCTCAATCTCTCCTTCTCTTTCCTCTCAATCTCTCTCCTCTCTCTTTCCTCTCAATCTCTCGCCTTCTCTTTCTTCCTCTCAATGTCTCCTTCTCTCTTTTTTCCTCTCAATCTTTCTTCCTCTCAATCTCTCTCCTTTTTCCTCTCAATCTCTCTCCTTCTTTCTTCCTCTCAATCTTTTTTCCTCTCAATCTCTCTCCTTCTCTTTCTTCCTCTCAATCTCTCCTTCTCTTTTCCTCTCAATCTCCTTTCTTCCTCTCAATCTCTTCCTCTCTTCCTCTCAATCTCTTCCTCTCAATCTCTCCTTCTCTCTTTTCCTCTCAATCTCTCCTTCTCTCTTTCCTCTCAATCTCTCTCTCTTCCTCTCAATCTCTCTCCTTCTCTCTTTTCCTCTCAATCTCTCTCCTTCTCTTTCTTCCTCTGAATCTCTCCTTCTCTTTTCCTCTCAATCTCTTTTCCTCTTTCTCTTCTCTTTCTCTCTCTTTCCCTCTCTTTTTCCTCCCAATCTGTCTTCCTCTCAATCTCTCTCCCTCTCTCCCCACGCCCACTGCTATCCCACTCAATCACACACAAACCCCCATGATTTTTGCCTTCCGCAAGGAAGAAATAATAACCCCATTGTTATCGCCGTGAAATAAGCTCAAATTGGGGTCACCAATGAGACGCTGAAAAATTACAGAGGCCCCCAATTTAAAGCTTCAAAGAACGGACTAAATTTGTTTTACCCAACCGTGGCTGATGCCCATTTTCAGCTATTTAGGAGAGACGGAAGTGGGTTTTTGCTACCTGTCAGCATACTCGCATCAGGCCCCCTGCCTCCATTTAATTATAGCTCCTCCGTTCTGTCTTTTTAGGAGTGGATGCTTTATTGAAGTGGGGAGACGTGACTTACCAGCAACCGTTCTAAGGCTCCTAAAAATTAACACCTTCCGTGTGTATCATCCGTAAGCATCTCAGTGTAGTAGCCATTAAACTCACCAGGTATCTGCCGCTTTATATTCTGCAGCCGCCTCCCATAATAAAAAAAAAAAAAGGAAACTTTTAGCACATTTTACAGCAATCAAGGTGAAGTTCAACGCTCAACTATTTACGACAACTACTAATGTGACTCAGCGGTTTAAATCGGAGACACCGAAACACAACGCAGAGTAAATCAGCACCAGCTAAGGAGGGAAATTGCTGCAATATCATGTGGCCACGAAAAGAAAGAGATGCCCGTTAGTTGGAATACAGATTAACAGAGTTGGAAGGGATCATGTAGGTCAGCTGTCAACCAACTGGTGGTCCATGGACCACTGATGGTCGGCGAGAAAGTTTTGGTGGTCTGCAGAAAAATTATTTGCATTTTTTTTTTATATTGCACTAAATCAGGGGTCCTCAAACTACGGGCCCTGGGACGGATAGGTGCAATGAATGTTTGTGTTGCTGCAGAGAGTCTCCCCCTTTGGGGTCTTTTTGTGTGGGTCAGAAATTCCGATTCGGGGTCCGCTTCGGCCTCCTGGTTGAGGGGCTTTGGGCGAAGGCTGGAGGGAAGTGCCGCTGGTGGGGAAGAGCCGGATGGCCTCGTTCCAGTGGGACTGCATCATGTCCTGGAACTGGCTGACCATCTCAGCCCGCTGAGCCTCCAGGCGCCGGTACCTGGCCTTGCACTCTTCCCTCTGCTTGGAAAGTCTATGCTCCTAGTCCTCAGTGAGGTGCTTCTGCTGAGCCTCCTTTTCGGTCAGATCCAATTTGAACTGGGCTGTTATGCCAACTCTTTCTCGTAGTGGCTGCTTAGCGCCAACAACTGCTTCCTGTTGGGGCCCTAAGGAGCCCAGATGGGGAGGCGAGGAGTGGTAGGAGGGGAGGGGTGAGTAGAAGCCGGCAAGGCACCCCTCGACTTGAGTGACATCGAGTTGTCCACGCCCACCCAGTCACATGACCACCTAGCCACGCCTACCCATCCGGTCATTAGGCAGATCGTATTAGTGGTCCGCGGGATTTAAAATTATGAATTTAGTGGTCCCTGAGGTCCGAAAGGTTGGGGACCCCTGTTCTAGTCCAACCACCTGCCCAAACAGGAAACCCTACACCATTTTTGACCGATGGCAGTCCAGTCTCTCTCTCTTTTTTTTTTTAATTTGATTTATATGCCGCCCTTCTCCGGAGACTCAGGGTGGCTTACAATGCGTTAAGCAATAGCCTTCATACTTTTGTATATTTATACAAAGTCAGCTTATTGCCCCCACAAAATGGGTTCTCATTTAACCTACCTTAGAAAGGATGGAAGGCTGAGTCAAGCTTGAGCCTGGTAAGATTCGAACCTGCAGTAATTGCAGGCAGCTGTGTTAATAACAGGGTGCTTTAAACCACTGTACTACCAAGGCTCTACCTTTCTTCTTGAAAGCTTCCAGTGATGAAGCTCCTACAACTTCCGAAGGCAACTTCTGTTCCATGGGTTGATTGTTTTCACTGTCAGAAAATTCCTCCTTATTTCCAGGTTGAATCTCTCCTTGATCAGGATGAAAGGCTATGCCAAGTCTTGACAAAATAGTAAAACACAACTGCATAATGCTGCCCACAAAGGTGCGGATTGTCAAGGCCAGTTTTAATACTTGTAACTTGCGGTTGCAACAGCTAGTCAGGCTGGGTTGAACAAAGAAAAATTGGATCAGTTACTATCTCTAAGCCTCCCATTTGAAATTGGGAAACGGCCCTCGTGGTATCTTCTGAAGCACTTCAGAGCAAAGGCAGGATAAAATACGATAAGTAAAAAAAAAATTTGTGCTACAGTTGCTATAGAAATCCAGGGCACCGAATTAAACAAAAGAAGAATCCATCAGTTGTATAATTGTTGATTTCGGTTTAAGGAACTGTGTCTGTGGGGGAGAACAGACAATTTCTGACTGCATTCACACGTTATGACATGGTTTATCGAACACGCTACAGTTGGCTGTGCTCACACAATACGGTTAACCTTAAAACTGCGGTTTACAGGCCTTCTTAGTTAATTTTGCAACAACACACCCAATGACAAAACAATATGTATCTTTAAATCTGGTTCCGACAAGGTTTACAAAGCCATAATTTGCTTCACCGTATAATCATGAAACACATTACAATTGGGTCAGTTCACACATGGGTCTACAAACCGTATTATTTGGCTAAATTTATGCAATCCCTTACCTCAAGTCAAAAGAAACAAACAAACCACAACACACCTTTTAGAAACAGCAAGGGGTTGGACTAGAAGACCTCCAAGGTCCCTTCTAGCTCTATTCTATTCTATTCTATTCCATTCCATTCCATTCATTCCAATATTCGTTCTGTTCTGTTCGACTCTACTCTACTCTACTCCATTCCTATTCATTCCAACATCTGTTCTGTTGTTCTACTCTACTCTTTTCTATTCTATTCTATTCTTTATTCCAATATTTATTCTATTCTATTCTATTCTATTCTATTCTATTCTATTCTATTCTATTCTATTCTATTCATTCCAATATTTATTCTATTCTATTCATTCCAATATTTATTCTATTCTATTCTATTCCATTCTATTCTTCATTCCAATATTTATTCCATTCCATTCATTCCAATAATTGTTCTGTTCTGTTCTGTTCTGTTCTGTTCTGTTCTGTTCTATTCTTTTCTATTCTATTCTATTCTATTCTATTCTATTCTATTCTTCATTCTAATATTCCATTCCATTCCATTCCATTCATTCCAATAATTGTTCTGTTCCATTCTGTTCTGTTCTATTCCCATTGTATTATTCCATTCCATTCCAATTCCAATCCCAATCCCAATTCCAATTCTATTTCCATTCCATTTTAAGAAGAGATTGGACAACCATTTGTCTGGAATTGTATAGGGCTTCTTGCCTAAGCAGGGGGTTGGACTAGAAGACCTCCAAGGTCCCTTCCAACTCTTCTCTTCTAATTCTAATTCTAATAATTCGAATTCTAATTCCATTCTACTAGGTGGCTCAGTGGCCAAGACACTGAGCTTGTCCGATCAGAAAGGTCAGCAGTTCGGCGGTTCGGATCCCTAGTACAGGTCTCCTGCGTGAGCAGCGGGTTGGACTAGATGACCTCCAAGGGCCCTTCCAACTCTGTTTCCGTTGTTATTATCAACTGTTATTCTATTCTATTATTTTCTATTCTGTTCTAAAGAGAGGGATGGCCGTTTTTTTCCAGGGGAAGGGAAGACATCTCAAAAGTAACCCTCGAAACAGAGGACAAGCCCCTCTTGGCGCTTCTGGAGAGGGAGAGGTGGGCTGGGGAAGAGAGGTAGCGATTGCTATAAATATAAACCCCCCGCCATGCAAAATCCATCTGCAGAACGGGCGCCGTTTGAACTCAACCCGTTGAGCCATCAAATCAACCCTTAGCTGGCTCCAAAGCTCTCTGCAGCAGAGCCAAATGCTGATTTGTGACTTGGATGGGGCACCACAAGGAAAGCCTAAAGGAGTTTTTTTTTTTTAAATAAAGTCCTGGACTGTCCAAAAAAAAAAAAGCATTTCCACATTAAGAATAAATGCCAAAAATGAGGTTTTTGGCAGACTTTGTCAAGTCCCCACTCTCCTCTGCTGGCTGTGGAGGATGGGGCTGGGAGTCCACCCTATGGGAATAATGATAACAAGCCAATTTTTCAAAGGATCCTACTGCTCTACCCTTAATAATTCTTGCAGGGGGGTGTTAATTTAGAAATAAAATTATTATTATTTATAATGCTCCCCCTCCCCCCTTCAGTTAAAGACACCTGCAAACGCAGCCAAACCCTCCCCCACCCAGAAAAAACACTCCCCCCCCTCCCCCACCGGTCTTACAGCCTCCATCTTGCCTCCTTCCGGATACTGAAAAGCGCTTCGTCCAATCCAAGACTTGGGGTGGGCACAGGCAACCAATAAGAAATCATCTTTCTTATAAGGGGGCGGGGCGGAGTTGTATTGCCGGCAATGACCGCGCCTATCCACCAGGGGGAGCTGGGAACTCAGGAATGGTGGTAAGTGAGCAGGTTCTTTTGTTTCCTGCTAGAAAACCGGGTTTATTCACAAACTAGGTTAGGTTAACCTTATGCAATTGCAGCCGGTGGGTTAGAAATATATGTATTTTTCAATATAGGTTATTTTTCTGACTTTTTCTCTTTTTTTTTTTAGCACTCTTGAGTGCTGCTGAAGCTGGGACTGAGCAAATAATCTGGGGCCTTTTTCTGCCCTGCTAATTTCATGCACCCCCAATTTCATTTCTTTAAATTGGGGCCCCTGAAATTTAGCAGTGCAATTTGATGCATGCATGTGTAGGAAGAAATATCCTTCTGGGTTCGGCTCCAAGTGGGGAAAAAGACACTGGAAACATGGAGACTGCTTGGAAAGATGGTTTATTTTTTATTTATTTATTTATTTTTATTTTAAAAAACAAACTATTGAATTTAAAAATTTAAAAATACAAAATTATACAAATTTTTCTCAATCGTAAGATTGCATATACAATACACAAGCCCACCGACAAGCTAAATATATGTACCTATGTACATTTATTTATTTATTTATTTATTTATTATATTTCTATACCGCCTTGAGTCCTACGGGAGAAAGGCGGTATATTTATTTATTTATTTATTTATTTATTTATTTATTTATTTATTTATTATATTTCTATACCGCCTTTCTCCCATAGGACTCAAGGCGGTGTACAGTCAAGAAAAATATAGACACACAAACATCATAAAATTGCTAATTAAAATTGATATATATATATATATATATTTATATTTATATTTATATATTTATATTTATACATATATAAACATATACATATACATATATAAACAGTGATTTATTTCTTATTCTATCTACCTTACGGTGCTTATTTGTTACCTTGATTTTTCCTAAATTTAGTCTTTACCCTTTTTTCTTTTGATTTATCCACTTATACCATCTATTCCATACTTCAAAATATTTGAGTCTTCCTTGTCTTTTAATTTTAAGGTTAATTTATCCATTCCTGCACATGCGTAAATTTTTTGAATTATCTCCTGGTCTGTTGGCAAACGATCTGTTTTCCATAATTGTGCTAGTACCAATCTTGCCGCCGTAATTATGTGTAATTTTAAGTATTTTATGTCCTGTCTAATGTTCCTTTTGATCATGCCTAATAAGAAGATTTCTGGTTCTAATTCAATTTCTTGATCTGTTTATTTCTACTATCCATGTTTTTATTTTCCTGCAATATTTCTTGATTTCTGGGCAAAGCCACCATGAATGGAAGAAAGTACCCTGAGCTTGTTTACATTTCCAACAAGCCGAATTTACATTCGGATACATTTTCGCTAACCTCGAAGGAGCTAGATACCACCTGTGCCACATTTTATAATGATTCTCCTTATATGCTATTGATTTTGTCATACTGTAATTGTTGTCCCATGCTCTTTCCCATTCTTCTAGCTGTATACTGTGCCCAGTGTTCCTTGCCCAAGCTATCATCTGTCCTCGTTGAGTGCTGCTGAAGCTGGAATGAGCAATCATCTGGGACTTTTTCTGCCCTGCTAATTTCATGCAATTTCATTTCCTGAAATTTAGCAGTGCAATTTGATGCATGCATGTGTAGGAAGAAATATCCTTCTGGGTTCAGCTCCAAGTGGGGAAAAAGACACTGGAAACACGGAGACTGCTTGGAAAGATGGTTTAATGGTGGACAGGATCACATGGTTGGAGTTCCTGAACAGAAAAGGGGCGAGATACAGCAAGTCCCCGGGTTTTATGCCCTCTCTGGCTTTGAACTTCCTGGGGCCCAGAAAGAGTATCCTGGTTGGTTGACAGACTTCCAGGGGGTGAGGGTGGGGTCTTAGCTAGCCTTGCTGGCTGATGTAATCTTCCCAGGTGCCGTGGGGTGAGTTTCTGTTGCTAGATGGGTTCTATTGTATTGCAGATGATGGTCCTTTGACAAAGGATTGGGTTTCTGCCTCTGGCCCATTAACAAAGGGTGGGGGGGGCAGGAAGGTGGGAGTGGCTTGGGGGTGTGTGGCTTGGGAAAGGAAATTGCAAAATCCCCATTCCTTCCCCACTCCTGGGGGAAGGATACTGCAAAATCTCCATTCCCACCCCACTCGGGGGCCAGCCATTTACGACCACCCTTGAACCCAAACTTGACAAATTTGAGACATTTGTTAAGTGAGTTTTGCTCCATTTTACGATCTTACTTCCCACAGTTGTTAGGCGAATCGGTGAGCTCATTAAATTAGTAACACGGTTGTTAAGTGAACCTGGTTTTTTTCCATTGACTTCGCTCGTCAGGAGGTCGCAAAAGTGGATCACACAAGGCCCCAGGACACTGCAATGATTATAAATAGGAGTCAGTTGCCAAGTGTCTGAATTTTGATCGTATGACTATAAGGATGTGGCGGTCGTGAGTGTGAAAAACGGTCATAAGTTACTTTTTTCAATAATAAGCCAGAGGTGGTTTTTGCCGGTTCTCCAAACTACTCAAAAATTTCCGCTGCCGGTTCGCCAGAACCTGCTGAATTTCACCCCTGCTCTAACGACCCGAAAGCACAAACGGAGGGTGACAAATGTTAATATTCACACTGGCAGAGACCTGAATAAACTCAGCCGTCCATCACGGTGCGAGCTGTGTGGCTCCCACGCGTCCTTTTTCTTGTCTATAGGAGATCCACCCTTTTGACCGCAAAGCAGCAGACATCCCTGCCCGAGCCACAAACCAGTAATTTTAAGAGCTTCCCGCTTTAATTAAAGTGACCTGACTCCTTAGGTAAGCGTAGGATGTTTTCCAGACAGACAGGTTGCTCGCTTGGTTACCAGGTTATCTCCAGCAAGGCCAGAAAAATCTCATTGCAGGCAGGGTGATCCAGCGGTCAGCCGTACAATTTCCGCTTTGGTGGCAGGAAAAAGGGCATTTTTGCATCATCCTCCAGGTGAGGCAGGAGGCGATGGCAAGCAGCCATGGCACCTGGTCTTCTTCCTGCTTTCGGGCGCAGCGGGAAAAGCAGCTATAGAAGGTGGAATAACAGAGTTGGAAGAGGCTTTGGAAGTCTTCTAGATCAGTGGTCACCAACTGGTGGTCCGTGGACCACTGATGGTGCGTGAGAAAATTTTGGTGGTCCGTGAAAAAATTATTTGCATTTTTTATATTGCACTAAATGCTATTTATCTTTTTTTTTTTTTTTTTAAATCATATTAGTGGTCCATGGGATTTAAAATTATGAATTTAGTGGTCCCTGAGATCCAAAAGGTTGGTGACCCCTGTTCTATCTAGACCAACCCCTGGCCTGCTCAATCGGGAGATCCTGGGTTTTAACCTTTTTTAATTGAGATGTAAAATATTGCAAAATGCAAAAGTAAATAGAAAAGCTGAACTTCGTGCTGGAAGTGGAAAAGAACGAAACGTTGATTTTTGGGTTTTACCGAGTAGATTGACAGACCTTTAGAGAAATGGCTGATTCATATTCTGAAAAAGTAAAAAGTTGTGATTTGATGGTTGTTAATGCCTTATTTTACTGCAACAGAGTTGAGTGTCGGAAGTCCATGCTCCTTTTTCTTCTTATCCTTCCTCGCTTCTCTTCCCCCTCTCCCCCTGCTTTTCTATTTATTTTTGTATTTTGTATTCTCAATCAGGAGATTCTATACCGTTTCAGACAAGTGGCTGCCAGTCTCTTCTTAAAAGCCTCCAGCGATGGAGCATTCATAACTTCTGGTGGCAAGCTGTTCCACTGGTTAATTGTTCTCACTGTTAGGAAGTTTCTCCTTAATTCCAGGTTGCTTGTTTCTTTGATAAGTTCCCATCTATTACTTCTTGTCCTGCCTTCAGGTGCTTTGGAGATGTTCTGACTTAAGCTTCCCGAGTCATTAAAACACACGAGTAGTCCCAAAAACCTCTTTTATTGCAACACCTGTGAATTCTGTTCATTCACAGCGGAGTACCAATTGAGTTGTAAAGAGTCCTTTGGGAGAAGTCCTTTGGGATAATCACCCACCTTTATCTCCCTTGACACGCTGCCAAAGACCTAATTGGCAAAGCCACACGGAGTCCAGAATCAAACAGAGATGCCGACTGGAAACAGAATTAACAACGTTGCTTTCCTGCAAAGGGCCCACGTGCCTTTGCTCCTCTTTTAAGCCGTATGGGAGGGGCCAATCATCTCCAAGCCTTACTCCCGAGTCGTCCCTTTTGTTTGAACTCTTCTTGCCTTCTGGCAGCTCTGCGCATGCGCGCACTGGGAACAGGCTCCCCCTGTTCCTCTGCCTCGCTGAGGTCCGACTCTGGAGGCTCCGGAGGCAGCACGTACCTCCCAGATGGCCCTTTCTCTGCCTCTGATGCAGAGCTCTCGTCCGAGCCTTCCCCAGCCTCCTCACTATCCGACTCGGCTGCCAGCTCCGCAGGCTGCTGACGGACCACAACACGAGAATAATTTGACTTCCTCTTCTTTGTGGCAGCCGCTGAGATATTGGAAGATTGCAATCATGTCACCCTTAGTCCTCCTTTTCATCAAAGTAGACATACCAAGTTCCTGCAACCGTTCACCTTTGAATTCTGCGGTCCTCTCTCGGCACGGTCTCCTCCTGGCCCTCGGCCACCAGCACTCCCCACAAGCACCCGGCATTTGTGCCAAGCCACATGGGTATTTGGCCAGCAGCCATGGACGGCCATCCCCCAGGGAGAACAGGGGACACATTAGCATATTGACAGTTCAGACTTACGTGTGACTGTGTTTACGGGAACTTTTCTGCGTTGGTGGAAATGCTGTTTCCGTCGTGACCCGCCTGACTGTTGTCTGCCTGCTGGGAATAACTTTCTGGAGAAACATTTATGCAGACTTTTTCATTTGGGGGGACATTCCACTTGCCCGCAGAAAGGCTCTGGAGAACGACTCTCTCTAAATTTGTGGGAGGGGGCATCCTTCCTATTTACAATAGTTGCATTTTCCAGGCTGCTGATATATGGTGTTAACACAGAAAATGGATTAATTTTGTAAAGAAATTAACACTTTGCTATTGTTCCTTCCTTCCTTCCTTTCTTCCTTCCTTCCTTCTTCCCTCCCTCCCTCCTTCCCTGTGTCATTCCTTCCTTTTCTTCCTCCCTCCCCCTGTCCTTCCTTCCTCCCTCTCTTTTCTCCATCCCACCTTCCCTCTCTGTATCCTCCCTCCCTCCCTCCCTCCCTATGTCATTCCTTCCTTTTCTTCCTCCTTTCCTTCCTTCCTTCCTTCCTCCCTCCCTATGGCATTCCTCCCTTTTCTCCCTCCCTCCCCCTGTCCTTCCTCCCTCCCTCCCTTTTCTCCTTCCCTCCCTCCCTCCCTCCCTCTCTGTGTCCTTCCTTCCTCCCCCCCTCCCTCCCTATGTCATTCCTTCCTTTTCTTCCTCCTTTTCTTCCTTCCTCCCTGCCTTTCTCCCTCCCTCCCTGACCTCCCTCCCTCCCTTTTCTCCTTCCCTTCCTTCCTCCCTCTCTGTGTCCTTCCTTCCTCCCTCCCTCCCTATGTTTCTTTTCTTCCTTCCTTCCTCCCTGCCTTCCTCCCTTTTCTCCCTCCCTCCCCCTGTCCTTCCATCCCTCCCTCCCTCTCTGTGTCCTTCCTTTCTTCCTCCCTCCCTCCCTCTCTATGTCATTCCTTCCTTTTTTCTTCCTTTTCTTCCTTCCTTCCTCTCTGCCTTCCTCCCTTTTGTCCCTCCCTCCCTCCCTTCCTCTCTGTGTCCTTCCTTCCTTCCTTCCTCCCTCCCTCCCTCCTTCCCTCCCTGCCTTTTCTGAAAGATGGCACAACGCCTGAGAAATCAGGAGAGGGTCTTTCAAATGTAACTGTGGGTGGTATGTTCAATCCCGCATCTCCTTTGCCGGTGACATGATTTAAAAACATTTTTCTTCTGTCTCAAACCACAGTGTAAGTTAGTAGTCTCCACAGGGTAGAACTGAAAAAGTCAGAATAGTGTGATTTTGATGCTCGTTGTACCATTGTCCCCTTCCCTTGACTTTTATGAGTCTAGCTAGCCCATGGACCCTCCTAATGCAGCATACAGCAGCAATCAAACATTAAAGGAGAAACTGCGGAGCTGGCAGCAGAGTCGGACAGTGAGGAGGCTGAGGAGGACCATGGGCCAGTCCTGGAGTCTGGGGAGGGCTCGGATGAGAGCTCTGCGTCTGAGGCAGAGATGGGGCCAGGGCCATCTGGGAGTTATGTGGGGACTCCAGAGCCTCCAGAGTTGGACAACAGAGAGACAGAGGAACAGGGGGATCCTGTTCCCACTGCGTGCATGCGCAGAGCTGCCAGAAGGCAAGAACAGTTAAGACAAAAGGGGCAACTCGGGAGTAAGACTTGGAGATGATTGGCCCCTCCCACAAGACATAAAGGAGGAGCAAAGGCACGTGGGCCCTTTGCAGGAAAGCAACGTTGTTAATTCTGTTTCCAGTCGGCATCTCTGTTTGATTCTGTACTCCGTGTGGCTTTGCCAATTAGGTCTTTGGCAGCGTTTCAAGGGAGATAAAGATAGGTGGACTTCTCCCGAAGGACTCTTTATAACTAATCGGGACTCCACTGTGAATGAACAGAATTCACAGCTGTTGCAATAAAAGAGGTTTTTGGGACTACTCGTGTGTTTTAATGACTCCGGAAGCCTAGGGCACAACAATCCTGCAGGAACCTCTCAACTCAATTCGAGCTTAAAATGTAGGTTTGATTCTCTTGCACATGGCAAGCGACCAACCTGGGTGGTTAAAGGAATTGTCGGAGTGAAGGCAGCTATATATACATATATTGCATCGGTTGCTGGGGAACGTAAGCAGTTGATTCCGTGATATAAGTAGCTATTTCTTTTTTATTTTGGTTAATTCTATTTATATCCTCCTCTCCGCGTGATGAAGTACCAGGCTTGGCAAAAACATGCTAAAAAACACCCAAACGTGAAGCATAATCACCAAGCTTAAATTTAAAAAATCAGTAAATGGCAGAGAAAAGGATGTTTTCCGCCGCAGATCCAAGTAGATTAATGTAAGTGACCTTCAACCGCTTCAGCAAATCTAGGGAAGGGATCCAAAATGAGCCCACCGAGTGCAATCCTTGAGGAAGTCAAAAGACACAGAACAGAGTTTATCTAAGAGGAAATACCAGAATCTATAGCAGAGTAGAAACGGGGGTGAAATGCTCCTGGTTCGGACCGGATCGCTCGATCCGGTAGCAATGGCGGCGGTTGTTTCGGAGAACCGGTAGCAAAAATCCCTGCACACCCCCCCCCACACACACACACCATGCCCAGCTGAGCCGCACAATCATCAGAGGCTTTTTTTTTTTTTTACTTTTAAAAGCATTTTTTCGTCGGAAGAGTTTGTAGAAAAAATTTTAAAAGTAAAAAAAAAAAAAAGCCTCTGACGATCGCGCGGCTCAGCTGGGATCCTCAGAGGCTTTTCAAAGCATTTTTTTCTGCAACCTCTTGGCCGAAGAGGTGGTAAAAAAAATGCTTTGAAAAGCCTCTGACGATCCCAGCTGAATTCCCCGATCGTCAGAGAGGCATTTTTTAAAAAGCCTCTCTGAGGATCCCAGCTGAGTTGCCTGATCGGCAGAGGCTTTTCAAAGCATTAGAAAAAATGCTTTGAAAAGTTTTTTTAAAAAAAAGCCCACCCAGTCACATTACCCACTCCCACCAAGCCACGCCCACAGAACCGGTAGTAACAAATTTTACATTTCACCCCTGAGTAGAAGCCATCCTTGACTTAAGACCACAACCGAGTCCAAAACCTCCGTCGCTAAGCGAGGCGGTCGTGAAGTGAGTTTTGAACCATTTTATGATTATTTTTGCTACGATTCAATGAAACGCTGCAGTCGTTAGGTGAACCATACGTTAAGGGAATCTGGCTTCCTCCGTTGGCTTCTGCTTGTGGGAAGCCGGCATGGAAGATTGCAAATGGTGACGTTTGGCCACCATCATAAATATGGGGGTGGACTAGATCAGTGGTCCCCAACCCCCGGTCCGCGGACCGGTGCCGGGCCGTGGAGTACCTGGCACCGGGCCGCGCAGCGGCCGGGGGACATGAACGCTGCAGCGCAAAGGCTCCTGGGCCGTGCGCAAAAGCTCCTGGGCCGTGCGCAATGGGCCGTGCGCAAAAGCTCCTGGGCCGTGCCCCCACCCCTGCGCGCGCTCAGTGGGCCGCGGCGATAAAAAGGTTGGGGACCACTGGACTAGATAACCTACAAGGTCCCTTCCTACTCTGTTAATCTGTAAATCTGTCTCATTACAGTCAGTCCCGGCAAGGCTTTTCTGAATTAGTAAGGCCTGCAGACAAGGGAACAGCTCAAGAGAAGAGCAAGGACTACCGCCTCCTGATCCGAGAGCAAGGAGGGAAGAGAGAAGGCGAGAACAAGGCACACTGAGCCGGCTATGAGGGAGGAGAGTGCCCCGCCCCCTTTCACAAGGCACACCTGGGGCAGGGTGAGTTCTATTTACCTTTACTACTGGTTCGCAACGGGAGCGAAGCCCTGGTTAATGTTTGGGTTAACCTGGCTTATTGGACTGCTGGCCCTGGTTAATGCTTGGGTTAACCTGGCTTATTGGACTGCTGGCCCTGGTTAATGTTTGGGTTAACCTGGTTTATTGGACTGTTGGCCCTGGTTAATGTTTGGGTTAACCTGGCTTATTGGACTGCTGGCCCTGGTTAATGTTTGGGTTAACCTGGTTTATTGGACTGTTGGCCCTGGTTAATGCTTGGGTTAACCTGGCTTATTGGACTGCTGGCTCTGGTTAATGTTTGGGTTAACCTGGCTTATTGGACTGCTGGCCCTGGTTAATGTTTCGATTAAGCTGGTTTATTGGATTGCTGGCCCTGCTTAATGTTTGGGTTAACCAAACAGGTTAACCAAACAGCCCCGATTGCTGTTTGGTTAACCTGGTTTACTGGACTACTTGCATCCAGAGGCTTCTGAACAGGAGTGGGTTCTACTTACTTTTACTACCGGTTCATAGTAGAAGGAGGAGAAGGAAAAGGAAAAGAAGGAGGGGAGGAGGAAGAGGCAAAAGAGGAGGAGGAGGAAAGAAGGAGAAGGAGGAGAAGGAAAAGAAGGAGGAGGAGGAGGGAAGGAGGAAGAGAGGGAGGGGAGGGGGAAGAGGCAAAAGAGGAGAAGGAGGAAAGAAGGAGGAGGAGGATTTTTGCTAGACTCCTGGAGCAGAAGGAATGAGAGAGCGAAAGAACAGAATTAAGGGAGAAAGCAGATGGTCCCCAACCAGAGGGGGCTGCTTCTCTCTCCAAATTCTCTCGTCTTTTGTTTTGTCTTCAGTCTTTAAATCTTCCATCCAGGCTCTGCTGCATCTGTTACTCCGGGGTTCCACCTCTCCTTCAAGACAAACCCCACGTCCTTTAGCGGAGTCTATTAAATACTTGAAGGCGATCAACCTCTTTTCCATTCATCTCCTTTCCCTAAGCTGAAATTACTCAGTGCCTTCAAACCTCAAGATGTTTTTCTTAATTTCAAATCCTCTTTCCCCTTTGATGCTCCGCTCGGCATCCGCGCCGGTTTCCTAACGCTTTTTCTAATAAGAGTCTAAAATAAGGACCCTCACTGCGGGAAAGCATCTGGGTTGAAACGGAGCCTCTTCCTCCCCTCCGCTAGACTTCCTTGTCTAATCATCTTGATAGCACAGTGGTCTAAAGCACCCTGTTATTAACACAGCTGCCTGCAATTACTTGCTGGTTCGAATCTCTCCAAGGCTCAAGGTCGACTCAGCCTTCCATCCTTTCTGAGGTAGGTAAATTGAGGACCCAGTTTGTGGGGGCAATAAGCTGACTTTGTATAAATATACAAAAGTATGAAGGCTATTGCTTAACGCATTGTAAGCCGCCCTGAGTCTCCGGAGAAGGGCGGCATATAAATCAAATTTAAAAAAAAAAAGGTGGGGGGAGAGAAGGATAGCCCCCTCCCCTCTTTCCATTCCATTGGCATTCTTCAGTCTCAAGAGACTATGGGATCGTGCTCTGGAAAGAGGTCCTAAAACAGCATCTGGTGTGACTAAAAAGGCCAATTCGAGAGTGGCAATCCCTTCCACACTGCGGGCAGATATAGTCCGTCCCCGGCCCAGACCCCAGATTTCGCTGGTTCCGGGACGGCCTCTTTGCCTAGGCCTGCCGAACAAGTGTCTCTTCGAATTGGAGAAGGCCATGCTGCGTCTTTAGCCTCCAAGCTGAACGATCGGAGGCCAAGGTTTCCCAATTGTTAATGTCCATTAGGTCCCTCTTGCAGATATCCTTACATCGCAGCTGTGGTCTCCCTCTGGGGCGCTTTCCCGGCACTAATTCTCCATGCAAGAGATCTTTCGGAATCCGAGTATCAACCATTCTCCCGACATGCCCCATGGAGGAGGAGTCAAGAGAGGAAATAGTCTGGGCTCGTTACATCACCATAAACCATCTCTTGTCCAACTTCTCTTGAATTCGGTTAATTCTCATCTAGAGCCAATTTAGTGCTGATCGCTAGTTGACAAGATGCTTATTGTAGAGGCATGAACAATAAATTAGCTAGATTGAAACGTGGTCTTGATTCTTTGCAGCCGACAAATCAATTTCTTTCTCCAGCTTTAATTTGTACACTTATCTGTCAACCGTACAAGGAACACCAACAAGGAACAAACAAACAAACAAACAGAAGTATCCGTGAGTCTGACGAAGAATCTCCTATAAAGCAAAAGCTCAAGGATCCAGAAGGATCTCTGGAGAAGAATGACGAGGGGTAAACAGACTGTGAAACTGACTAGACCATCATGCCTGCTCAAATGCAGAAAGGGAGAAGAGAAAGATAAAACTTTTTATGCCCAAGATAAAATCCTGCTTTTTCTAAGGAATTAGCATGTGTGGGTAGCAAGACTGGTTTTGTGTGTGTTGTGATTGTGGGAATCACAAAACCGAAGGAACAATTATTTGAATCTTTACACATCCACAGACAAAAAATTGGACCAAAAGAAATCAGGCACGGTGGCAACCGAAGCCTGTAATTGGCTACTGGCTGCCAGAAACATGTGGTTTTTCTAACACCTTCTGCTTCTCTCCAGCTGTGAAGTGCATGCCTCAATTCACACTCACAACACAGCAGAACCTCTGCCAAAGCATTCTGCTGTGTGCCAAGTGAGCCCCGTTCCAAGTATTGCTTTCCATCCTGCAAACATTTATATTTTCACAGAGATGCTGAGTTAAAGTCCTTCTGTTCGAGGATGTCCACAATATACGGTAAAAAAAAAAACCTACAAAAACAAAAATCCAAGCAGGCAGCCACAAGGGTGGGATGCGATGGCCGTAACAAGGGGAACTTCAACCCCACTGTGGTGGTAGTGGCTGACGTCTTGATTTTTTGGACCACATCCTGTGTGGACGCATCGTGAAAATACGTACGAGACAGAGGAAGCCAGCTAGACATCCCAGAAAGTTTTTTGCGGGGGTCAAACTTTGGTAGTACTTGGTTGGGAGACCACCAGGTGATCCCAGGAATGTGGGGTAGGCTGGGAAGTTCAAATAACAAATCCAAGAAAATAGGTGTAACATCCCTTTTCTGTTATTCCCCATCAAATGGCATAGTGGAATTTCAGAAGTTCCAGGAATCAAAGGAGTTTATCTATTTTCAAAAGGAAAGAGTTCTTTCTTTCTTTCTTTCTTTCTTTCTTTCTTTCTTTCTTTCTTTCTTTCTTTCTTTCTTTCTTCCTGCCTTCCTCCTTTCCTTTCTTTCTTTCTTTCTTTTTTTCTTTTTTTTTTTCTTTCTCCTCCTCCTCCTCCTCCTTCCACCCTAGTCAAGAAAAGATTAAAAAAAGGGATAAAGTCATTTCCTCCTCCTCCTTCTTCTTCTTTCTTTCCTCCTCCTCCTCCTCTTCTTCTCCTCCTCCTTTCCACCGTGTTCAGGAAAAGATTAAAAAAGCCGGATAAAGTCATTATCTCCTCCTCCTCCTCCTCCTCCTCTTCCTCCTCCTCCTCCTCCTCTTCTTCTTCTCCTCCTCTCCTCCTCCTTCTTCTCCTCCTCTCCTCCTCCTCTCTCTCCTCCTCTCTCTCCTCTTCTCCTCTTCCTCTCCTTCTTTCTCCTCCTCTTCTTCTCTCTCTCCTCCTTTCCACCCTGTTCAGGAAAAGATTTAAAAAGCGGATAAAGGCATTATCTCCTCTCCTCCTCCTCCTCCTCTTCTACTCTTCTTCTCCTCCTCCTCCTCCTCTTCCTCTTCTTCCTCCTCCTCTCCTTCTTCTTCTCTTCTTCTCCTCCTCCTCCTCCTCTTTCCACCCTGGTCAGGAAAAGGTTAAAAAAAATTGGAGAAAAGACATTGGAGCAGATAATTAGAGAGGGAGGAACTAATAGGCCGATCACAGGCTTTGGATGCCCAATTGCCTCCTTTTGCTGTAAAATCTGCCCTCCTTGCATATCGCACTCACTTTCCTTCACGCACTCCTGCCTATAAAGCATTTTTTCCCCCCTGTGTAAATTAAATCTGGGAATATGAAGGCGTCGCAAGACTCATTTGGCGGTTGTGCGGAAGACGTCTTTTTGCCGAGTCTACTTTTCAATTCCTCCTCTTTGGTTTTGCCAGTCAGCCCCACATTTTAGTGTGGGGCAGGGATGTGGGGCAGGGTGGAGGATGCCTTGGTGGAGCCCACCTTATTGGATGCTGCTGGAAAGACAGTAAACCCACCAAGAGTTATTTCCCTCCTGCCACTTGACAAACTCTCTGCGTTTCTTGCTATTCAAAGAGACGCTGGCTGATTAAAATATTTTTGCCGCAACTCGGCACACAAGGAACATATGAAGACATTTAACAAAGTTAATTGCTTACTCCCGCCTAAACAATTAAACATGATATGAAAATGCAGCCTTAAGGCATTCTCTGAAGGCTGAATAGAACGATCACGTCTTAGGCGGAGGCTCAGTTCACACAACATCTTAAACCCGGGTTAGGAAAACTCCATTGCTCTGGTCACTTAACAGGAGAGGTGGGATTCAAAAATTTTAGCAACCTGGTTGCTGGGTGGTGTGGCCTACTCGGCCTCCTGCACCACGGTAGGTGCAGGCTCCGGAGGTTTCGCCCTCCCCAGGCTCTGGAGGCTTTTCTTGAGCCTTCGGGAAAGCGAAAACAGCCTCCCCCGGACTCTGGAGGCCCTCCAGAGGCCGGAAACGTGCCTGTTTCCAGACTTCTGGAACTTCGGGGAGGCCCCTTTTTCGCCCTCCCAGAGCCTCTGCACAAGCCCTGCACTTACCTGGCATCCAAAATGGGCCACGTGGAGACTCCTGGGAGGGGAGGGGAAGGGTGGCCGGGGCCAGCCAGTCTTTGCAACTACCGGTTCTGTGAAGCAGATGTAAAATTAGCATCCAATTCGGCCGAACCGGCTGAATCCAACCCTTGACTGCGAGCTTATCCACCGAAGACAAATTCCTTGCATGTCCAATCACACTTGGCCAATAAAGAATTCTATTCTATTTCTCCTTAGTTCTAGGTTGTTTCTCTCTTTGATTAGTTTCCATCCATTGTTGCTTCTCCTGCCTTCAGGTGCTTTGGAGAATAGGTTGACTCCCTCTTCTTTATTTATTTTTCTTTATTTATTTTGTCGAGTACATATTAGATAATATATATAAGTATAAGCATGAATTGAATACATACAATGGGTACAATTAAAGGGAACATTAGGACAGGGACGGTAGGCACGCTGGTGCGCTTATGCACGCCCCTTACAGACCTCTTAGGAATGGGTTGAGGTCAACAGTAGACAGTTTTACGTTAAAGTTTTGGGGGGGTTGGGATGAGACCACAGAGTCTGGTAGTGCATTCCAGGCATTAACAACTCTGTTACTGAAGTCGTATTTTCTGCAATCGAGTTTGGAGCGGTTCACTTTAAGTTTGTGTCTATTGTGTGCTCGTGTATTGTTGTGGTTGAAGCTGAAGTAGTCATTGACATATAGGACATTGTAGCAGATGATTTTATGAGCTATGCATAGGTCCTACCGAAAGCAGCGTAGTTTTAAATTTTCTAAACCCAGAATTTCAAATCTGATGGCATAGGGTATTTTGTTACGAGCAGAGGAGTGGAAGACTCTTCTCGTGAAATATTTCTGGACTCGCTCAATTGTATTAATGTCCGATATGCAATGCGGGTTCCAGATAGATGAGCTGTATTCAAGAATTGGTCTAGCAAATGTTTTGTATGCTCTGGTTAGTAGTGTAATATTACCGGAGAAGAAACTACGCGAAATTAGGTTTACTCTCCTCGAGAGTAAGGCTTGGGGCTAATTGGCCACTCCCTTAGCCTATTTAAGGAGGAACTCCAACTGAAGCAATTTGTAGGGAACAACCTTAGTTCACTCTCCTCTGCAAATTGCTTCTGGGCTTTCTGCCAACCCTAGTAAGATTGTGATTACTTTATCTTTGGTTTCTTGTAGGCTGTTAAGAAAGTTTATTAACAGCCTTTGTTTGGAAAAGACTGAGTTATTTGAGTAAATTAAGTTTTGTACAGACTTTGTGCGTGCTGCGTTCTTTGGGGTCCGTAGCTGGGGCAGAACAGTGGTGTTAAATATTTTTACCTCATCGGCGAAGAGAACGCAGTTGCTTATAATATGATCACGCAGGTCTTGGTGGCAGCACCTTAGATATTGAAAGGGATCTAGTTGGCTCTTGGTTTCAAGCCCCCAAATGTCTACCCTGCCTTGAACCCATTTTTGTGTGGGCCCTGACAAACCTACAACTACCCCTCTGACTGAAATACATAATGCAAATCACTGATACACAACACGCTGCAAGGCATTCTTTGCTACTCGGTCCAACTTTTCTCCTGTTCTTCAACTCCTCTTCGGGTTCCCCTTCCAAAGCCACAATTTTAGTGCATTAATCAATCCATCATTCTGATAAATTGACAGCGCCTTTCAGGTCTAATTACACCGCTTTCTTTTTAAATTCTATCTGATTTCTCTCCAAGGGTTTCTTGGCTCGGAGCCATCTGCATCGTCGATCAGTAGCCCCTGCCGTTTCCACCTTCAACCCACGATTTGATAAGTATAAACAACATTCCCAGCCAGGAAGCTTTCAAGGGTGTATTTTGTGGTTGCCAGAAAAGTAACTTTCACAGGTTAGGACCAGGAGTGAAATCTAAAAATTTTCCCACCCAGTTCTGTGGGTGTGGCTTAATTGGTGGGCGTGGCTTAGTGGTTAGGTGACCCGGTGGGCGTGGCCAATAATCTATATAAATAAAAATGTAAATGTTTGTTTGTTCAAAATCTTAAACCTCCGAAAGCTCTGCACTGATTGCTTTGAAATTTTGACACAACGTTGCCTTCGAATACGCGCGTGTTTTTTATATACCTACTATTATATAGATGTCATACCTGTGACAGGTAAAAAACATGCTTTTTCGAAAAACAGCGCCATCTGTTGGATGTAAAAGCAACACACGTATTAAGTGTGCAGTGTTGCGACGTTGCTCATTAATTGGAAGGGAGAGGGAGGAAGAGATGGAGAGGGAGAGGGAGAGAGGGAGAAAGAGAGAAAAAGGGAGAGAACGAGAGGGAGAGGGAGGGGGAGAGAGGGAGGGAGAGAGAGTGAACAAGAGAAAGTGAACGAGAAAGAGAAAGAGAAAGGGAGGCAGAGAGAGAGGGAGGGAGAAAGAGAGAAAGAGAGAGGGAGAGGGAGAAAGAGAGAGAAAAAGGGAGAGAATGAGAGAGGGAGGGGGAGGGAGGGAGAGAGAGTGAATGAGAGAGTGAACAAGAGAGAAAGTGAACGAGAAAGAGAGAAAGAGAAAGGGAGGCAGAGAGAGAGGGAGGGAGAAAGAGGGAGGGAGAAAGAGAGGGAGAAAGAGAAAAAGAGGGAGAGAACGAGAGAGAGGAAGGGGGAGAGAGAGGGAGGGGGATGGAGGGGGAGGGGGGAGAGAGTGAACAAGAGAGAAAGTGAACGAGAAAGAGAGAGAAAGAAAGGGAGGCAGAGAGAGAGGGAGGGAGAAAGAGAGAAAGAGAGGGAGAGAGGGAGAAAGAGAGAGAAAAAGGGACAGAACGAGAGAGAGGGAGGGGGAGGGAGGGGGAAGGAGGGAGAGAGAGTGAACGAGAGAGAGTGAACAAGAGAGAAAGTGAACAAGAAAGAGAGGGAGGCAGAGAGAGAGGGAGGGAGAAAGAGGGAGGGAGAAAGAAAGAGAAAGAGAGAGGGAAAGAGAGGGAGAAAGAGAGAGAAAAAGAGGGAGAGAACGAGAAAGAGAGCCACAGCAACGCATGGCCGGCTACAGCTAGTAATAAATAATAATAAAATACACAAAACAATAAGAAGTACCAAAACCCAACTTTTACACTTTACACACACACAAAACACAACACAACTGACTCACACACAACGTAAAAGCACTTCACCCAAAATGGCCCTTGCAACAAGCAGGAACCTCACACAGCCAGAAAAAGCTCAAAAACCAACTTTCACACTTTTCCCACACAAAATGCCACATACAGCTTTGTGAGAGTTTGTGCGCTTGTGTAGTTAGAGTGAAACACTCTCATTGGTTTTTTTGTCAAAAAAAAAATATTACAGGGCTTTTTACATGAACAATGTTAATATCTAATGGATTTAATATTGCTACGTTTACATGATTCATTACAGAAATGTTCAACGAATGCATCAATTTTAATTTTTAATACAGTAAATACTGATCAATATCACCCAGATAAACAAAAGCTCTTTTGAGGCCCTTCATCGTTTTTTTGGGGGGGGGTAGGGATTATGAGTTTTAAGAGTTTAAGAAACACTGAGCTAGTTTGCTTTCCAGGTCTGGTGGCTGCAGTAGAGAATCAGGCATGTTTTTTTCCAGGCTAGGAACATTGATGCAACAAACATCCAAGGAAAGGAGGGGAGGGGAGGGGAGAGGAGAGGAGAGGAGAGGAGAGGAGAGGAGAGGAAAAGGGAGAGGAGAGGAAAACGGAAAGGAAAGGAAAGGGGGAAAGGAGAGGAGAGGAGAGGAGAGGAAAAAGGAGAGAGGAGAAGAGAGGAGAGGAAAAGGGAGAGGAAAATGGAATGGAAAGGAAAGGAAAGGGGGAAAGGAGAGGAGAGAGGAGAGGAGAGGTAAAAGGAAAGGAGAGGAGAGGAGAGGAGAGGAAAAGGGAGAGGAGAGGAGGAAAAGGGAGAGGAGAGGAGAGGAAAAAGGAAAGGAGAGGAAAGGGGGAAAGGAGAGGAGAGGAAAAAGGAAAGGGAAGGAAAGGAGGGGAGGGGAGGAGAGGAGGGGAGAAGAGAGGAAAAAGGAAAGGGAAGGAAAGGAGGGGAGGGGAGGAGAGGAGAGGAGAAGAGAGGAAAAAGGAAAGGGAAGGAAAGGAGGGGAGGAGAGGAGAGGAGAGGAAAGGAAAGGAAAGGGAAAGGAGAGGAGAGAGGAGAGAGGAGAGAGGAGAGAGGAGAGGAGAGGTAAAAGGAAAGGAGAGGAGAGGAG